>STHB01002142.1:0-17864 GCA_018908115.1 Anopheles rivulorum | reverse complement strand
GTTCGGAGGGGAAATTGTCCCTTGAATTTGAACATGACGCGGTACGTCAAGTGAAATTCAAGGGGCCAATTCAAGGGACCGATCACTCGAAATTGCTTGAAATATGCTATAAATTGTCACTTGGGGCTGGTATATTACAAACACCTTGGTTCGGGTAAATGTGTTTTTTTTTATGTGCACAGTGGTTCAAGCTGTTTTATGCTCATTTAAAATATTCCGTGCTGTAAGCAATTGGTACCGTGAGATTTATCTTAAATTGAAAAAAATGTGACTTTAAAGTTTTACCACCAATTATTTTTTATTTTTAGCCTAAATATTCCGTTTTCATATCTTATTTCAGAACCTTACAACAGCTTGCATTTTGAAGCAGGAAATGTGATGACAGCTAAGGGGTTTGGAAACAAATAAAAAGTCATCCATAGCCGACAAAAATTCCAAATCCAAGTACGATTGTTCTGTGCTGTTTTTTTCTTGATAAAAATGTGCAATTTCGGATGATGAGTATCGTGTAACACAGAAAAGAAATTACACATTAATCTACGATGGAGACATTTTTTGAAGGTAAATTGTGTTGTTATTAACGGATGATAGTTGACAAAACAAAATTACTTTCATACGCATTTTATCAGGGCGTGATGTTTTTGACCTGTCGTTGGAAGATGAATATCTCTCTCCAGCGATGCTGGATATTGGTCCACACTGTGCTGGATTCAATGATTTTGTACCGAGCAATCTCATGGCGCAAACACACCAATCCAGTAGGAATACAGTTGTCGGTGGATGGAATACAGTCAGCGACGGAAACCATGAATTGGATAGAACCGAATATGATACATTCATTAATCCCGACGATTTTCTCAACGATGTATTGTGCGGTTCATCGCATTCCTTGTCTAACCGCGATACACCTTCACCATCCGATAGTCAAAAGAGTTATGATTCGGTGCCTTCATCAGGTGGGGTTAGGAACGGTTGCCATATAGTTCCCTTGCATTTGGACAGTCCGCCTGTCTCAACGCAAACACCGGCCAGTCCCACAAATGATACGACTTCAATGAAACACAACAGTGAGCCGCAACGTTTTAGAATCATTCCCAAAAATATCCGTACCACATCTAGCGCGACTAAAACTATCACAAAGAAGACAATCATCCTGTCGGCAAAGGATTATCGCGCTCTGTTAGCAAATATGCAACGGGATCAACCGAGTAATACTATCATTTTAAAAGCCACTCCAACAAACAAGTTACCCATTGCATCCTCTGTGAAACCATTACTAACGTCTTCGCTCTTAGTAAAACAAGAAAAACCTTTAGTTTTGCCGAAACCAGCTATTACTTCCAAGCAGTTAGGAACAAAGTATGAAATTGAATCATCAGCTGCTATGAAAAAGGATCCTACTACAAGAACTTTAAGCACACTTGACGTCCCTATGATGCTGGCCGCTAGAACAACTCTTTCTGAACACACTATCGACGAAAAGCTGCACAAAAAACATCAGCGTATGATTAAAAACCGCCAATCAGCATTCGAATCGCGACAAAAGAAGAAAGAGTACGTCACCTCATTGGAAGAGCGACTTGAGCAGTTATCAATAGATAATCACCAATTAAGGGTGGTATGTATAGTATTATAAATTATTTGTCTCAAATGTATAAATGTTTTATCGTTGTTCTGCAGGAAAATGCAAGTCTTTTGGAAAAGTTGAAAATGCGATGTACTTGTGCAGAAAATAAGCTGCTATTGGGGCATTCAGCTTTGAAACAAGTATCACCAACCGCTCGTAAAAATACGGCGATCGTTTTGGCGATGTTGTTTATGGTTTCATTGAACTTTTATCCTTTTGGGTAAGGCGAAAAAGTACGAAGTTGATCATGTTTTGGAATTAAAGCAACTATGTATTTAACATCATTTGCAGTAACATTCATACCAACACTGATCGTGTGGAACTGGATCTAACGTCTGATAAAGTGGCGGAGTATCATTCTCGTGGACTCCTTTGGATGAATAACACCAACAATCCTAACGACCACACTGAGAGTCGGTCTTTTCCAGTCAACTTAAGTATGATCGATGAACTTTCAAAAGAAGATTCAATCGAAATTTTACCTGTAACGGAATGTCCTTTCTACGTAAATCAAACGGAAAATATCCGCTTGGCGAGTGAACTCCGTAGGTGGATTGGAGAGAATGGTTACAAAAATCTTACTGATGGCAAGGGTCAGCCGGATGTTACAATTGATACATTTGATAAAATGTTTCGTTTGAAGGATACCATCGATTCCATATATCGGCACATGAAGGACATTAGCATGCAAATGAAAACGTACGAGCGTCAGCAACAACAAGCCCAAATCGGAAAGAAATTATTACACAATCGAAAACGCAAGACAGTTGGGCAGCGAGAAATGGTGACGTACCGTAGAAAACTACCCTACCAGCACGATCTAGATGTGTACTATCCTAGAGTACACGTGAAATATGCTGAATTCTTTGAAGAAATTGGTCGTCGTGACGATACATTTTATTTAGTGTCATTTAGCGAGGAACATTTGTTATTGCCTGCTCTGGCGTACAATAAAACAAATCGACCACGAATGTCATTGATGCTACCAACCGTTACAACCTCTGCTTCGCCGATAGCCAAAGGGACTAATCAATCAGATAAGATAACACTTATGCAGATTGACTGCGAAGTGATGAATACATCCGTGATTCAGATACGTGAAAAAACTATACCCGGAGCTTTACGACCGCAAGGTAGTGAAACAGCGAAGGGCGGATCTGGTGGCTATGGAAGCCGCAACGCAACAAATCCCGAATTTCATACAAAACGATCTAATGGGAGGGCCTCTACTGTAACCGCTAAGGCGAGCCGATTAGTACGAAGTAATTTATCGACAACGACGCATGTCACAGACGTTGTGAATGATATTCATAAAAAACGGAATAGTGTTCATCATCAGCATGTACCCATTAGGCCGTTCTTCGTTGAGCGCATGAATGAACATCTGAAAAGCGAACATCATGTTAATTAAGGGCTGAACTGCATTCTCGCTGAACAGAACAAATACTTAGCAATATTTTCTCTAATCCTATTCAAACAGTAAATTAAAGTAGTAGCAGATCTCAACATGAAAAGAACATTTGAAACTTTCCGAACAACTAATACCTGCATAATGAAAGTTGTTAAATATTTGGCATAATTTTATTTTTTTTTCATTTTCGTATAAATATCATTGCACGAATGTTTGTTTAAGTTTTAGTGTTAATAACCGTTATTGGCTTATTTTATTTCATGCAAACATGCATGCATGCAAACAATACAAACTGTAGTAGAATTGTTACACATTCAGGCAATTCTTATTGTTTAACACAAAGAAAAGGAAAGCATCAATAAGCTTACACTGCTCGATCACCGATCTATCACCCTATATAGTCAGAGTAGGTTCTCATCACAAAGCTAATAGGATTTTTTATACATATTTTATTTCATATTTTATACATGAAAAACCAATTCTATCAATCTTCGTTTTTTTCTCTGTAACACTAATACCTCTGGAAAGTATAAGTTTATTTATAAAATATTACCTTGTCTCGGTTTTATTATTCTTCTACCTTGTAACCCCACAGACCTCGTTAATTTCGTTCACGAAATTCTGCTCTCCTCTGCTCTTTGCCGTATCAAGGAAAAATTGCCGAGACTATAATTGGGCTAAAAATGCAGTGAACTGCAACAAGTAATTGGCAGTTTATCTGGTTATGATAACGAGACTTTTCGAGTCCATCAGCTATCGATATTATATTATATTATATTCTATCGTATCAATTCGTATCATATTATATCATTTGATATCATATCATATCATATCGATATCATATTATATTACAATCACTTAAAAAAAATAGTTTCTAGAGTTAGCTAATTTTTGCAATCCCTCTGGGCAGAAAGAAAAACGATGAGTCAATAGGTCGAGCATATATAGAAGAGTATTGAGAACACTACAATTTAGGTCACCGGTCTCTCATACAATTAATTACAATTTTTTTATTATGTTTTATTAGGTCGTATTAGACTATTTTTGATCACGTAGCCGGCTAGTGAGACCTTGGTTCGGGGGAACGGTCCAAATGGAATTTTCCCAAGTCCGGTCGTGTTGGAACTAGCGCCGTTGCCAAATACACCATCCCTAATTACAAATTAATGTATCAAAAATTTTGTTACCGTATTGGTCCCATCAGATGACATGGGCATACGAGTATAAGTTCAAAATTCAAGAATGTAATGCAATATTTCGTTGTTCCTTTTGTACTCTATTTCCATAGCAAGCACGGTTGATTAAATTAATTTAAAAAAATAAATAAATAGATTTCAAAGACAGAGATAGGGTTTCTGCATAACGATAAATTTGTACAAAACTTCTTTAAAACAAGTATGCTCAAATGGTTGAAACATTTTAATTTTCGTTTTGTTGATGAGTGAAATACAATTTGCATGAAGGTAAATATAATTTGGAGTAATTTAATTACTAAGATAATTTTTGTCAATTTGTCCACTAGTCATGTTACATAATCTCATGTAACATATTCATTCAAGTTAATCTCAGGCGTTTCCACAAAAAAGCAAACAAAAGATTAAACAATATGCCCATCCCATCCGTAGCCGTTATATTATAACGCATGGTTATTATGAAAATAAATGATGCGGTCTTCCCTGTAGTTCTCCAGGTTCACATCGTTTAGCTGGATTGTATTGCGCTTGCATGATGCATTGCGCTTTAACGATGGCACAATAGAGCATCGAACTCGAGAAAGTAGTTCACTTTCGTTTGTTCACTCCCGGCGGTTGAGATGTATTACGCGTGCATTATGCCTCCCTTGTGCCACACAGACACTTACCGATGGAAACAATGATTATCAACCGATTCTGTGATAACAATGTGTCGATAATAGCATAGTCGTTTTTTCTTGTAGATGATGGTTCCGTGGGGAAAATTGTACTTCAGTTGCAATTATAGTTCCCAATGTTGTGCCTTTTCAACAATTGTATGTGACGCTTCCTTCAACAAGGCCAATCGAAACAATCACAGAATGATGAAGATGTAAAAGAAGTGTGCTTCAAGAAAGTTCGCTACGCATCTATTGCTTTCGACAAATAGAGTAGAGTGTGTGTGCTTCGATGTTAACTTTTAAATAAGTGACGCAATTTCCGAAAATTTGACGAAATTTCTATACTTATGTATTAATTTTAATTTTATAATTTACTAATTAGTAATTTTATACTGATGTGAATATGTATACATATATTCTTCTACTATTTTATTCTATTGCTACACATTCAGATACTATTGATCTTCTATAGCTGTTTCAAATTGTAAACCATATTCAATTTTAATTGCCTTTAAACTTAGTTTGAAAACGCAAAATTAATACCTAATTGACATCCGTTATTTCGATATCGGCATCTAATGATAACCAAAATGAAATATCCAATTATAGCCAAGCGCCAAAACACTGTTTATAGATGTGCTAGTTACGAAACAATTTATATCCTGTTTTGCTTCAATCCTTTAGAAATTTGTTACAGCCGAGGAAATTGTTTATTGGTCGACGAAGAAATAACATACTCGCCACTCAAAGGTTGGAATGTTTTTCGATTCGTGCTATTTAGATCATAATTTCTGATAAAACAAAAAAAAATGTAACAGTAATAAGATGGTTCGTAACTGTGTGCAATCATTACGTTGTTTCATACTAATCTCAAGCTCGGTGCATTAAATCGTTGCAGAGTAATTTGGAGGTTGCGCTCCAGTTACAAGTAGAAACACATGTGACAAACAATATCAATAATACGTTCGAAGTGCTCTTTCAGCGCCGAACGATCACAACTGTTTTTGCCTTTCGATAACCACTCGCCAGTGTGCACTTGCACTTCACAGCAATCCGTTTAGATCAACATCTGTACGTTATGGTATTTCCCAACTGTGTTTGTATATTTTATTATTTCTTAAGCTGCATAATTATCTGATGGTCCCATTTCATCGTTGCATTACACACACGACCATAAAGTGTGCTTTGTGTTTGTTTTCCAAACTTTACTAATGTCCGTAAGTTTATCATTCATATTTTGGTTTCCATGTAGAATATTGTTCATTGTAAACCCTTCCTACGTTTCAGGCTTTTGAGAGATTCTTTTAACATACAGTGTGTGTCATTCATTTCTGTACTCCTGATAGTTGGAATATTATTCCTCTATTTACCAACTAACCATAATGTAGTTTTTTATGTAGACATCAATCATGAAATGATACCGCCTTTTAAATGCAATCCACATTTGCTACAGTGCAAAGGTATCGTCTATTGACGGCGAGGTCAACTGAATAAGGTTAACTAACTCGCCTAACTGCATTGAAATTGATACGATTTAATTCTGATATCAAAATAGTGTCATACTTTGCTGCATGATTAAAAACATATCCTTAAGTATATCACAAATTGTGATAACTCGAACCGAAGTGTTTCAGTCGAGTTGAGTACTCTTTTTTGGTTAATTAATTGATCCCAAGGGTTTATTACTTTATGACACATTTTTGATGCAAATAGTTAAGCAATAAATTTAAAAAGATTTAAATTTATAATCTTATTGGAATTAACACATATGTTTTCAACAATATCAAACTGGTTCTTACTTTTAACAACTGTTAAAATTTGTTAAATGCTTCACGATACCGGCTATTATTGTGTATTGTAATCATCGTCCGCTTCGATTATTTTCTTTTTAATAATCGATTTACTTATTCGTAAGATTGTATTCCGATTCGAGGAAGTAAAACTACCAAATCATAATTAAGCCATTAGTGTCGAAACAGATTATATGATTATCAGCCAGGTCAAATTGAGTAAGGTCACGACTAGCATAGCTAGGATTTCAACTGTTATTTGTACGCAGAATGCAGATTATTGGTTTAAAAGCTTTCTAAAATTCTAAACCCCTTTTTCCACTCTCGTTGATCGACATAGTGATAGCATCAATTTGTATGAGATATTTTATTTAATAAAAAAATGAATATATGCACTGCTGGCAATCCCTAATCTAGAAATCTTGTTGTACATATCAACAAGCCCTTATCGTAGCAATATATTCCACCATTTGGCGTTTACATATTCTATGTTATATGAATATGACTATATGAATATAATAGATTGACGATATGTATGAAATAAGTTTTTCTTGGGCAAAACTATATCTTGAACAAAGCCACTCTCACTGTTGTCAGTAACAGATCATTTGCTCTTTCAGAAGTCTTGCAACATTTCTCCCATTACTCTCACAGATATCACAACAAAAGAACCGCGCGGTTGACTACAATTTGCACATTATTGTCTGTTGCAATCTACGTTGCAATTTCCTATCTGTACTAGGAAATGCGACGTTGCAACAAATGCATACGCGCTTTTAGTCATTTTTTGCTGCTTTTTCATTTTCTTATTTCCGTGTAAACGTGTCGGGTCTGGATGTGCTGATAGCTTTGCTTGTACGATGTAAATAAATGAATCAATATAAAAATTTGATAGATTGTTTCAGTTTATGGTTCATCAGCCATCAATGGCAGACGAATTTTGCCTCGTTTTAATTAATTACATCTGCCAATTTCAGTTACCTATTTTCAGTGACAGCTGCCACTCAATGTTTAATATTAATGGCTAGAATCAAACTGGTGAGCTTGGTAGTAATATTTTGTGTTGTAAATGCCCTTATTTACTGTCACTAAACTTCGAGCGCGCACTGGTGCAGAATTGCACCCGACTGCTTGAATAAAAAAAAAGAATGAAAACAAATAAACTTCATTAAAAACAATGCGAAATATGTGTCATTGACACATTGTTTGACATTCCGCACGACTGTTTAGATTGCGAACCCTAGTACGTATTTTTTCTGCACGTGCTAGACATTTTACGTAAGGTTGTTCTCCTTGGCGAGTACCTTATCGGTCGGCAACCAAAAGGCGAATAAAAATTGAAAGGTAAATAAGTAAATCAAATGATGAGCCAAATATACCGAAACAAGCACTATGTATCTATTAAAAATTAAAAGATTTTAAAAAAAATTTAAATATTACAAACTAACACTCATAAGTAGAAGGAATATTTCTGTAAAGCGATATGACAAAAATATGTATTTAAGGTGGAACAGTGGAGTGCCGGTTTTCCGGGCATGCTGGGACTCTATATCCGGATAATCGAACAACACGGATAAATGGTTCACTCAGTTTTATCCTGGCTCAGTTTTATTGCAATTGGTGTCAGCATTGGTACATTTATACGGTTTTCGTGACCATCATCGACTAAACTCTAATGTCCTGGGGTTCTCATAATTGAAGGATGAGTTTCCGTGGTGCTTTGCGGTGGTTATCATTTCTACCGTACTCGTGGCACGAGTAACTGACAATGTTTGCATCCTCATGTGATCTAATTTTTCCGAAAAATCTGGAAAAGCCTCGTGTTAACAGTTGGTAATGATAGTTATTTTTCGGTGGGTTCATACCTGACGTATCTATTCCATTCATACTGTAGTCAAAATAAGCATACTTTCTTGGAATGTGTTTTTTGTGAGTTGTTCGCTTGTGATAATGAGGGCATCATGCACATTGTCATTACATAAGATTTATTTCGATTTTTACGATATGAAACCAGCAATCCGAACTCGTAACGATGTCTTCATATTGCGTCGTTAAAACTGGTTCGATTTCCTGTTCGAAAACACGTGTTCTTCTGGAATGTTATTGAAGGTTATTGTCGTACAATGCTTAAGGGGTTCGCCGCACTGATAACTTAGTAGTATCAGGTTACACATCATGAACGGCTGGTCGTACCCTATATAGGAGTGTCGCTCATTATGAAAACGAATCGATTATGATTGTTAAAGCTTCTTGCCTAGGAAGGTATTGAGCGATCTGCATTCTATTCTTTAAAGGGTAAGGGCTACGGACAAGAAACACAATCAATGGTGAAATCGTTGGTTGGAACACAAGCAAGCAACAAGTTGCTAAGGTAAGACCTGTCTGTCGAGGGAATCATCATCAATTACGGAGTACTAAGGGAGACAACCAGTATCGCACATTATTTAATTGATTTAAGTCGCTCTCAAACGCGATTCAAGTTGGCTTATCTATTCGACATTGTTTGAAATTCTTTGTATTTTCAATACACTCTTTTTGTCATCATTTTTACTGATATCGATCTGGAGAGATTCGAAGATTATGCTGATAACATAATATCGTTTGATATCGTACATTCGTTACCGTTCCCTTTCGGTATGGAGGATTTCACTACATCATGATCTGTCATGGAAGGTTGTTTTGTGAAACTATTTGGGAGACAAACTGCATTCGGAATCATCCACACGGGCTGCTAGTAGCTGTTTACCGGCCATAAAAAAGGGTGAAAAGGAAACGGGTCTAATGCGCTTATAATTAACTGACCTGTTCGGGTAGTATGGTATCGTTCGGTTTCCCTGTTCCTATTTTTGACAGTAAATCAAACCGGTCATTAATGGTGTACGTTGCTTCACATAGGCTGCTGAGCAGGTATGAAGAATTTGTTTGACGATTCATCCAGAGTGAAGTATAACTTATTGAGGCTTAATGGATTTGTTTTCTATTTTAACATTTTGTTGTTAAAGGGAATTTTCAAACCTTCAAGCTTATTTTTTAAGTCAGTTGAGGTAAGATAGACGAGCTGGCCGTTCTTCAGCAAATGAAAAACACGTTCGAAATACGTTTAACACAAAAAAGTGCTATTAACGGATATTGAAATCGATAGAGCCTTTAGGCGTACTACTGGCTATCATAGATCTAGAGACAATAATTTTTTGGAAACTTATAACAACATTTAATGAGTGATATCAAATGACTTTATTTAAGGCATCCGAAAGGAAACGGAATAATTTCGGATGAATAATAAACAATTTTTTCCACCTCGAAAATTAGAAAGTATGTGTAAGGACTAATATGATCCATGCCGTATGAAACGATACTGATAGATCAGATACATGTTTTTTATATAAATAGTTTTTATATAATAGTTTTTCAACTAATTAACCTCGATACACGAGTATCACTATTTTTTATTCTATCCTGATTGCTAAATATCAAATAATACATTGTTTCAATAAAAAAAACAATTTAAGAAACCGAAGACTTGCAACATGAACATCGAACATAAAATAATGTGTTGTGTATGGCAGCAGAGCGTTTATCAGTATACTCTACTGTTGTTTCATAATTTCTAGCGAACGAGGGGAATGTGACATTCCAGAGATTGGTTGGGCATATAAAAAAAAAAAACCTCTTAGGGCTTGATACCCATTCCGCTTGCCTCTAATCTCTAAGTCTAATTGCATACACGGTATATATGAATGAATTGCAGTGAGTTCAGTGGAAAGTGAGCAGTAGATAATTGTTACGTTTCGGCTCTCATCCGAAATACCATAACATTTTTAGTGCCATTCCCAAGGTTTTTAAAAATAAAAGTAAGGGTTGATAGAATAAACATGCTTTTTATTCTTTGGACAACTTAATTTGAATGTAAAACAGCTTGTAGATATGTTGTCACAAGCAAACTTATCAAAAATAGGTTACCTATTGTCTCTAAATACTGCATAAAATAAAACTGAGAAAGGGAATGAGCAAGATATATTAAAGTTATATTTATCACATTTTGCAGGAGAATCAGTTATCAAACTGTCCCTCAACAATGGCCATCGGAATTAAAATAGTTTTAAACCCGTTCACTTGCGTTTTTGTCTGCTTTGTTCTTCTTTTGGAACCTCTCGAACTGTTTGCCATATCGCTTTTTTCACTGCTTCTCGGCTTTAACATGTTTTTTTCTGTTTTGGCTCCTTTTATTCGATATTCTTGCATCGTCTGGATTGACTATAAACAGACGTATGGTATTTTTTATTGAGGGGTAAGGAGATTAAGACCATGCCAGAGATAGAAATGAATAAAGTAAAGGCGGTAGACTCTTCGCCAGGGTAGAAGAAATGTTGAAAATAAAACTGAAAATTTCAACAGCCTACACAACTAAAACTCAACAGCAGAAGCAGCAGTAGCAGTGGAGAAGGCAGGAACGATCGAGAAAGGAACACGTTTGATTATCAAAGCATATGCAGCACAGGTGTATACAAGTGAAGAGAAGTTTGGTATCTGAGAGTAGTGTTGAATACGTATGACTCTCCTTATATCTACATTTTTTCTCTTTCATAAAGTTTCACATTCCACTCGGTTAAATCTCCTCCAATGGCCTATGTGACTGTATCTGTATGTGTGAGGCACTACGCGTCATTCATTGTAAATACGATCAGCTGCTATTATCCATTATTGCATAGTGTATCTATTGTTGAATACGGTCAAAATAATACATTTATAAAATAGCATTCGTTATTTTTTTTAATGAGAAAACAAAATCTGAAAATAGAGGGGAAAAAGCTTAACACTTATAATTTTATAATTTTTAATAAAAACACTATATTTAATTATAAGTTACTTATTTGCATAAAGACGTGGGTTAGTTTTTATGAGTTTCTCTCTCTCTTTTTGGCTTAACGACCTACCTGATCATGCCGGCCATCAAATGGCTTACTAGACTATTAAATACCACGTAGTTGCATAATCAGTGCTCAATACGGGGGAACGGCCCGTCCGTATGGGATTTGAACCGGGTCCGGTGGTGTTGGGACCTAGCGCCGTTGCCAAATACACCAGCGTCCCTTACTTTCTATGAGTCTGTAGGATTTTAAAGTAATTATGAGTTCCACTTTGATTATTTGAGTTGTTGTTTTTTTCTCCAAAATGACTGCCTACAAAAAATACACAGAGCAAATCGAATCAAAGGATATAATTTGCAATAATCTGATTTTTGTCCAGTTGGTCCCATACCTTCAACCCACTGTTTCTCAACATTCAAACGCAAACGAAACGTTTCTTTCTCTCGCGGAACGCGTCAAGTGTTCGTGCTCGGCGATGCTATTCTCAGAAGAGTTGAAACGTTTGTCAGGTCAGGTTGGGTCCGTATTTTTGCTCCGCGCGTGCGTTTTCAATAGGAACGTGGCAGTCAGTTGTGTCGTAGGCACATCATTTACATTTATGGTATTTCTTTTTTTTTTCTTTTTGCCTATCCACGGCGAAAGGAACGTGTTTGTTCGCTAGCTTTTATGCGCGTGTTTTGCACTTGTGTTTGGACAGTTTTGTTTTGGTTTGTTGAGGGATTACTTCGCGTGTGTTGTGTGTGTGCATGTGTGTGTTAAGTCTCACTATATGAGCTTTGAGTGGTTTGTTCTGTATGCCAAAGGTGTGTCCGTGTACTCGGGATCTGATGTCATTGCGTTGCATAGAAAAACGCATACCGCCTAAAAAATCCGGTATCCCATCTATAAAGCTTCAATATTTTACACTAATTTATAGATTTAAAAACAGTTACAGTCTGTAACTGATTACTAACGTTAAGTTGTTACAACTAACAGTGCCAACTGAGTTCGTGCGTGAATTTAAACGAGCGACGTCCGCAGCATTACATGGTATTTGCGTTTGCTTGAAAGTGAAAAGTGTGTGAATTTCACATTTAATCACAGTCAAGCCCGAGTGCCGGTCAAAGTGACAATCAGATTCGAGGGAATGGTTCCAGCGTCGCTCAAACGATCCCATAGGCGAAGTTCGTCCGTTTCGAAGATAGTACGTATATTGGATGCTTTTGTGATATTGCTGGTGTGCTGGTATGAAAAAAACAGAAAGCTATATATGTATATTGCTGGAGTCGTTTGTGAAAGTATAAGTTCGAGTAAATGAATGTTGTCGATGTAGTTTTAACACAGCGGAAACATCAAGAGTTAAGTGAGTGATTTGATAAAGTATGTAAAAATAACCAAGAAAAGGGCCCCAAGACCAAGGAAAGAACCAAGAAAGAATCTTTTTGGGGAATATGTCATCATTTTTAAAACAATAAAAGTATGTAACTTTATTTTCCTTAAGAGACATAGATAAATAAATAAAAGTAAACAACACAACCAAATAGTCCGATGCAATGTTTGTGATGCAGTGCGTAACGAAGTAGGTTGGATGATAGGGAGTAGATCAGTAACTATCTTCCGTGTGAGGCCTTTGTTTATGCTGCGCTCACAAAAAATCCCCAAGCTGTGGGGTATTGTGGGGTGAGTTAGCTTTGTTCTGAGGAGTAATATAAAATCGTCCTATGTGAACAATACGTTTAAAAATTAAATTTTCAATTACATTAAAATAAAAAGGAACGTATATCCAATGTTTTTTTTAATCCTATGCAAAGCTGCCGGGTCGTATATCAAACACGGTGCCAACTGCAATTGTGAGATCGGATAAAGGTGTTCTTCAAGAAGTTCATTTCAGTAGCTTCTTCAAGCAAGCGATGTGATTATAACCGTTGTTTGTTATTTCGTACATAAAACTTTGGTTCCTTTTTAAATTTGCATACGCATGCAGTGTAGAATTTTTGCAAACGAGATTTGCAAGTCTTAATAATGGAAAGAAAAATGTCCAGTTGTCAAACACAGGTGACAGACGCGGCGAACGGTATGCTGAAATATTTTATTAATGATTTTATCGCCAAACTCGTTCTTTTCTTTTACGTAGGAGTTTTTGGATGTAGCAAAATGTGCATAATTTGAAATGTCAGTGATAATGAGTGGCTACTTTTGGAGGATAAGTGAATGATTGGAATTTTATACAAGTTTATTGGATTGTTTTTCATTATTCATTTTCTTAAAACAATGTAAAATATCCTTTTAGTTGAAGCATATACAAACATTTTCTTCCAATCCTTCCAAGAGTGAATAAATATTTTTGAAATAATGAAAATAATAGACCAGACTAGATGACGTTCAGGCTTTTATAATGAATATTTAAGGATTGATACATCAATCACAGTTGGGGCGGCCCGGTGGTGTATTTGACAACGGCGCTGGTCGTAACATGACCGGACCTGTTCAAATCCTATTCGGATCGTCCTCCCGTAGCACGGTGTGACTAGCCTGCTACGTGGTAAAATTATTCGAATACGGCCAGGCCGTTCTAACATAAAAAACATCAATCACAGCATTGTTGTTTCCAACAAACGTAAGATAAACTTCCTTTTCCTTGAACGAATGTTATTTAAGATAGGTAAGGGAAGGGATGGGAGGTTTAGAAAATGGTTCAAAATTTCACAATTTCTTGGTGCAGTATGTTCCAAGCATAACATACCGTCGAATTACAGCAACAGTTGGAGGTGAATATTCTTTTAGATCCATTGCCAGACCATGAGAGGTGACTCCACGACTACCTTTGCATCTGGAATTATCTCTACCATTACTCGACGAAGGGTTTTGGTGCAATTTACGTTAATTGGATAGGTACAGCGAATTTAATATTTAATTTTTGTCCACGCGGCATCTCTGCATTCTAGTTTTTATGTGTCTTCTATTATTAAAATTTAACGAATATTGTTAGGAACGCAAATTAATGAAAATGAAACAATCGACACAATGTTTTCCTAAGTTAGCTATATGTTTAAAAAAATTTTAGAAATGGTTTAAATTGTTTTAATCAGGAAACAACAATCATATTTCTTCTCTCCATTTCTTTTAATACATGTTAACCCCATGTAATACATGTTACATGTTACAAAATATACGTCACCTTTTGGATTGTATTTCAGACGCTTCCCGAATTATCTTTTGAATTTTTAAGCTTTATAAGGAAGGATGTTTTAAAAGTTTCATGTTACATTTTTATTTTGATACATTCCATAATAATACCAAAAAAAAGTCGACCGTTGGGATGGAGTTTTTACTAAAAAACTCATTTGTTCCTTCTATCAGAAGAAGAATATTTTAGTAGAGCGATCACGCCAATCAAACTTTTTTTTTATCTCAACAAACTAAATGTTATCTATCAACGCGTGTGATGTGAGAAAACATAATTCGAATACTTCGGTCTAGCCTATCAAAGTTCATCATGAGCTGATACCAAACATAAAAAACCGACATAGCGACATCAAAGCCTAGTGCGCGTTAATTAGTACATTATGATGAGCTGCGATATAGCGGCAAATAAAACAATACGAACCAAGTTAAGGGATTCACGCAACCACTTTCTTGGTGACCCCTTTCTGCAGCGTAAGTAATTTCTGCGCAATTACTTTGGCGACCAGTGAGGTATGATTGTATGTACAATACAAAGCCATAAATACTAACTAAATGAGATCATTAGATTTAATGTGCTACTCCATACTATGCAAAAAAAACTATAATTTCCTGTTCCGCACTGCAAATGATTTGTTGTCAAACTATTGGCTGATCTTTCGCCTTTATTTACAACAATACAAGTGGGGTTTAACGTATGGATTGTTTTTCAGGGTAAACACTACGTTTCATACACGCATCAACGTTTATTATCGCTATCAATTTTATTCAACTACACAGTGCTTTCTAAATTTGTATTCGTTGCTTTATTTATTGGTTTTCCTTTTTAAACCACTGGTTAAATGATTCTATTTTCGATTTTTTGCTTTAAATTTTTGAATGGTTAATTGATTAGTCATATAAATTCATATATACCTATAAATGTATCCATAGATGTATATATAAAATATGGTATTTTTTTGTAAAACTACACAATATTTTGCTTGTTTTGATAGGTTACTCTTGGCTCTTCCAGTGGCAAGACTATTAACATAATGTGCGCTAAATGGATATCGGTTTTTCGATATTTTTTTTATTATTATGTTAGAACGGACCAGGTCGTATTAGACTAATTTTTACCTAGTCAGACCGTGCTACGGAGGGACGGTCGGAATGAGATTAGAACTGGTCCGGTCGTGTTGGACCTAGCGCCTTTGCCAAACATACCACCGAGCCGCCCCGTTATTTAAAACGCATTTAAATTTTTTTAACTGTACCATTTATATTTTTGTGTACCAATTCCGACACTACTTCAAAACTATATTTTACTCATTCATACAAAAAAAAAATCTTTCCTTGAATGGTGTCGCCTAAAATCCTAAAGTATTTGGAAGTAAAAGCGCACTTGTTGCGGGAGTGTTACTCGTTGGCTACCTCGTTGGTAGCGCAAAAATAAACTCTTACGCCCCTCGATGCGATCGGTTTGAACGCGGTCACCTAGCAAAACAATTTCAAGCATATCCTGGTCTTCTGGGACGGTAGAGCCATTCTCGTGCGTACAGCGGGTGAGAAGGAGAAAGTGTAGCTGAATATAAATGATGCTCGTACTTTGTTTTACTTTTCGTTTGTTTCCTATGCAGCGGATGGTGAGGCAGTCATAATATAATGTTACTCGTACGTGTGTGCACCGCTTGCTTGCGAGCGATGTAGCGTGAAAGTTTGGAAAGCTTTTGGCCGAAAATCGAACCCCAAACGAATGGGCCCCAAGTCATGTATGACCACGCGCTATATATGCGTTTTCGCAATTGTTTCGTTTGCGTTTTTGTATGCTTAACGAAACGCAATATTTAACATCAGATGCCATATATGGTGTATGTGTACTTAAAGGGAAATTGGGTCTTTTGTTTTACTAATGATCGTGTATGACCGTATCGAATGTTAAGGTTTGTAGTTAATGGTTGATTAGCAATAACATTGAAATGATTGAATGTTATTTTTGTCATTTTAAATCGAATAGTATTTTATTTAATAGTACGTTGATTGTTACTGTTGATTGTTTTTATTTGATATTTTTACAGATTGACTTTAAAATGATTTCATGTAAATCACTGCTACACTGCCACATAAAAACAAGCAAAATGTGTACAAAGGTAATGTAACAAGACAAATGAATCGATAGGACGCAATCGGCTTCGTTAAGTTTCAGTTGCCAGTTTGTAATTGCTATGCTCTTAGCAATATTATGAAATATTGTAAATAGCGGCAACGGATAATGAACTATCCTAGAACTGTTCACATCTGCGCAAAATCACCCGAATATAAAATCCGCAAAATTGTGCACAAAAGTTTTCAAAAAACGTTACAAAAAGTCACAAAAAAACTTGAATTTACTTCGCATCTGCATGGAATTAAATTGAGCTATTGCATTTTCACTTTCTTGGAACATCGATTTGCACAATTTGATTCGCTCCTATAGTTGCACTAAGAACATATTTTGACAACTAGGTGTTTGTTAAATCTCCGTTAGAAACAGTTTTTAAAACCATTTTGAGTTACTTTGTGCCATGCCGCGAACTGAAATCTCACTAAATTCTCCTAAAGCTTTAAGCGAAAGGCGAGCGAAGTCGGCATTAACATGAATACAAAAAACAACGGCGTATTAAACTACGATAATGCTAACTGGTCGAAAAACCACTTTCCGTTCGTTCGCCGCTGTTCATGTTTTCTCACCTTCATGCGAAAGCAGACGCGCGCAATGGTGGCGATGAAAATGAAATGTTTTCTTTTCAAAATCCACCACCGGAAATATACGCATGAGTTTTTCAAAATCATGACTGACGCTGCTCGGACGAAGCAAATGAATTTTAAATGAATGTATGCGCGAACCTTGGTGCGGTTCGGTGGTGTATTTGGCAATGGCGTCAGTCCCTAACACGACCGGACCAGGCCAAAATCCCATCCGGACCCCGTAGCAAGGTCTACTAGCCTGCTACGTGGTAAAATTAGTCTAATACGGCTAGGCCGTTTTAACATACATACATGCATACGTTTAACATACATAAATAAAAAAAGCGCAAACCTAAAACATCATAGTAAAGATTGAAACTTCTTCCGAAATTGAGCAAGAAAAGTGAAATTGAATTGAAGTTATAAAATTGAACCTGGCGCTGTGTGC
>STHB01002135.1:0-17865 GCA_018908115.1 Anopheles rivulorum | reverse complement strand
CGCGCCCGCCCAGGGGGGCGGCGCCCCCCCCCCGCCCCCCCCGGGGGGGGGCCCCCGCCGGTCCGGCCGGCACGTACAACTTCGGCTGGTCGGTCACGGGTGCCGACCAGGCCAAGCCGACCCAGGTGTTCGACGACGGTGCGCGGATCTACGTGCAGTTCAGCGACATGAAGCACGTGCCGGCGATCTTCACCGAGACGTCGGCCGGGCGCGTACTGATGTCATGGGAGCTGCAGTTTCCGTATGCCGTCCTGACGCGTCCCGCGCAAACGTTAATCTTCCAGCTCGGCGCGTTCGAAGCGCGCGCGCAGCGCAGTGCCGCCGCCGCGGGCATGACCGCGCAGGCCGGTGCGGCAGGTGCGGCCCCGGCCGCGGCATCGAAGAAGCCGGCTGCCGCTACGGCGACGAATGCGGCAACGAACACGGCAACCGGGTCGCCGGCGAAACGCACGGCGTCGGCCGACGCGCTGTGGTACCTGAATACGCCTTCGACGTCGGGCACGTCGGGCACGTCGGCGGCCTCGCCATCGACGGCGAACCTTCCCGCCACGCTGCCGACGGCGATCACGTCGAACACGCCGCCGCCTGCCCCGGCCCAGGCCCAGGCGCCGGCCGCGGCCGCTCAGCCCTCGCGCGTCAGCACGGACGCGCTGTGGTACATCTCGAAGTGACGCGCCGTCGATCGCGCGCGTCGCGCGGCGATCATTGCGTCGCAGTCGGCGGCAGCTCGGGCGCGTTCATGTCGTCCACCCACTGCAGTTCGGCCGTGCCGTTGTTCCTGAAATACACGCGCAGGTAACGCGATGTAGACGATTCCGGCTGCGGAATCGTCACGTCGATCGTCCTGTGCTCGGACGGGATACCGCGCTGAATGTCGTCGAGCGGCTGCGCGAAGAGCCAGGACAGCTTCACCTTCTGCCCCGGCGTAACCTTGCAGCCGCAGGCGAACCCGCCACCGCCGCCGAAGGCCTCACCCGCGTCCCGTGCCGATGGATTGCCGAAGCATCCCGACCGGTGCGCGTTGTCGAGCCAGAACTCGTGAAGCTTGCGGTCGTACTCGTTGTATCCGGTGATGCATACGGTGCGCCGCGTCGCCGTCGTTTCGCCATCATGCGGCCCGCACGCGGCGAGCACGCCCGGCACCGTCAGCGCCCAAGCAAGCGCCCCTGCCCTTAACCTCATCGACGGCCCCGCACATGGTGCGGGACCGGGCGGCGCGTGCCCGGCGACAACACGCGCAGGCGCATCACGCCGGCCCCCGCCGTCACCCGCGCCGCACCCAGATCACCTTCCCGTCGCGAATGCCGAGATTGCGGCGCTCCTGCCGGTAATCCATCGTGCCCGGCAGCGACTGGCCGTCGCGCTCGAGCACGCGCCACAGGCAGCCGTCCAGTTGCGCCTTCGCATCGGCCTCGGTCCTGCCGACCAGCGCATCGTCCGGCCCTGCGTCCGCCTTGCAGGCTTGCGCCGCGCCCGCCGGCCCGCCATTCGCCGGCGTGCTGCCCGTGCTCGAAATTTTCGTGTTCATGTCCGCACATCCCGCAAACGTTGCGCTCGCAACCAGCGCCATCATCATCGCGATCGTCTTCTTCATCGGTTTCTCCCGTTCGCGCCCGGCGACACTTGTGCGGCGTTCCTCGCCGAGCGGGTGTTGCATGCTTGATCGGTTCCGCGCCGCCGGTCGTTTCCGGACGATGCCGGCCAGCGAACCGCGGCCTCGCGCGCGCCGGCCGCGCCGATTCGGCGCACCGGAGCCGCGGGTTCGGCCTGATGCCGAAGCCGCCTGCATGTTACCGCACGCCATGCCGCCCGAACGTGCATGCACGGCGATTGCGCCGGGTCACGCATGCCGCTGCAGCACGCTCAGAACTTGTAGGTCACGCCTGCAATGCCGTAGTAGTTGTTGCGGGACTGGACGATCGGACTGTCGCCGGCACGGCCGAGCAGCCGCGTCACGCCGCCGGTCGCGAGCACCGACCAGTGCTGCGACAGCGTCCAGTTCCATGCGACCGCCATCGCTGCGCTGTCGATCCCGCCGCTCGCCGAATACGGCCGGAACCGGCTCGTCATCGACTGTGCGTCGGTCACGCCGTAGAACGTCTGCATGTAGCGTCCCGAGCCCGCGTGCACGGTACCCGTCACGACGATCTCGTGCTGGGCCGTCTTGAACACCGGCACCGCGAGATCCATGTGTCCCGACACGCCGTGCGACGTGTGCGTCACCGGGGAATCGATCGTGACGCTCAGCTCGGCTGCATTGAAGAGCGTCACGCCCGCGCGCACGCCGACAAGCACCGAGCCCGGAATCCGGCCCATGCCCTTCAGGTAGTCGGAGCCCGGCAGGTCGAAGCGGTTCTCGTCCGCGCGGCCCGCGTCGTAGCTGACGGCCGCCGATACGAACACACCGTGCGGCAGGTCCAGCCGGTAGCCGGCGCCCTGCGTGCCGTCGATGAAGAAGCCGTTGCCGAACTTCGCGGAGAACGACGGCGCAACGACGCCGCGATACTGGTTGCTGCCCTGGTAGCGCGGTGCGAAACCGCCGCCGAGCGACAGCGAATACTGGTTTTCCGCGTGGGCGGCAGCGGCGAGGGTCAGGCCGGCGAGCGGCATGCAATAGCGGTAGCGGCGAAGTAATGGGCGCACAATATTGAGATAAGAGTGACGGAGCCCGCAGTCTAGGTGCCGCCTCGCCCCAAGACTGTCCAGAATCTGCGGAGAATCTGTGCTCAATTGTGTTCGATTGTTCGAGATTGTCGTGCCGCTGTCCCCGTCTCCGGAACGCCGGATAGAATTCGCGTGCCACGCCGCGCATCAGCCTGCCGGGTGTGAAATGGCGCGTGCATCCTGAGGAGACCATGAACGACAATCCGCTCAAATACCGTGTGCTGCTGATCGAGGACGACGATCGCCTCGCACAGCTCGTCCGCGAATACCTCGACGGCTACGAATTCGCAGTGACGGTCGTGCGGCGCGGCGACCTTGCCGTCGCGGCGGTGCGCGAGCACCAGCCGGCCCTCGTGATACTCGACCTGATGCTGCCGAATCTCGATGGCATGGAAGTCTGCCGCCGCATTCGCGCATTCACGAATGTCCCCGTGCTGATCCTGACCGCACGCGCGGACGTGTACGACCAGGTCGCGGGCCTCGAGACGGGCGCCGACGACTACGTGACGAAGCCGCTCGAGCCGCGCGTGCTCGTCGCGCGCGCCCGCGCGCTGTTGCGCCGCGCGCAGCCGGCCGCGGTCGAGACGCCCGTTGCCGCGCCCGACGCGCTCGTGTTCGGCGAACTGACGATCTCGCCGCCGAACCGCACCGTCACGTGGCGCGGCGAGCCGGTCGACCTGAAGACGGCCGAATTCAACCTGCTGCTGATCCTCGCGCGCGCGGCCGGCACCGTGCTGAGCCGCGACGACATCCTGAAGCAGTTGCGCGGGATCGAATTCGACGGACTCGACCGCTCGGTCGATTCCGGCATCTCGAAGCTGCGCCGCCGTTTCGAGGACGCGTCGTCGGAGCCGCACAAGATCAAGACGATCTGGGGTCGCGGCTACCTGTTCAGCCCTTCCGCGTGGGACGAATAAATGCTGCGCCCGTTGATCAGGCTGTACCTCATCGTGATCGTGTGCGTCGCCGCGTCGATCGTCTTCATCCAGCTGGCGTTCGACCGGATCTTCTACGAGCGCGTCGCGCAGGCGCAGCGCGACTCGCTGACGACCTATTCGTTCGTGCTGAACGACTACCTCGAGCGCCATCCGGGCGCGCAGCGCGAGCTCGCGCTGCGCGAACTCGCACTGCACGGCAACGAAGGGTTCGGCTTCATGTCGATGGCCGACGCGCGCGCACAACTGAGCGGCGTGCCGCTGCGCGATCTCGATGCCGGCAGGATCGCGATCAGCTACAACGGCAAGGATTACTACATGCCGCTCGCGGACGGCTCGGTGCTGCACGCGCACCCGATCGAGCCGCCGGACCTCGACATCCGGATCTATGCGTACATGTTGCTCGCGCTCGCGACGCTGTTCGCGGTGGTGCTGTGGATTCACTATCACTGGCGCGACATTCGCAGGCTGCAGGAAGCGGCCCGCACGTTCGGCGCCGGCACGCTGTCGACGCGCGTGAAGCTGTCGGGCAAGTCGAACATCTACGAGCTGTCGCAGCAGTTCAACGACATGGCCGCACGCATCGAGGCGTCGATCAAGCAGCAGCGCGAAATGATGCACGGCATCTCGCATGAACTGAAGACGCCGCTCGCGCGGCTCGAATTCGGGCTCGCGCTGCTTGCCGAGCCCGACGAAACCGGACGGATGCGCGAGCGCCGCGATGCGCTGCGGCGTGACGTGCGCGAACTCGACGAACTCGTCACCGAGCTGCTGACGATCGGCCGGCTCGAACAGGGGGCAAGCGAACTCGCGCCGATGGAGGTCGTCGTCGATGCGCTGATCGACAGCGTCGCCGGCAACGTCGCGAACGACGTCGCCGATCGCGGGATCACGCTCGACGTGTCGGCGCTCGGTGCGCCCGCGACCCACGTATGCGATCCGAAGCTCGTCGCCCGCGCGCTGCTGAACCTGATCCGCAATGGCGCACGCTACGCGTCGCACAAGGTCCTGCTGGCCGCTGCCGCCGATGCAACCGGCGCGCTCGTGCTCAGCGTCGACGATGACGGCCCCGGCATTCCGGCCGCCGAACGCGCGCGCGTGTTCGAGCCTTTCCAGCGGCTCGACTCCAGCCGCGACCGGCAGACCGGCGGTTTCGGGCTCGGGCTCGCGATCGTGCGGCGCGTCGCGCAGGTGCACGGCGGCGACGTGCGGCTCGAGGATTCGCCGCTCGGCGGGGCACGCTTCGTCATCACGCTGCCCCCGCTGACCCTGCCGGACAGCCTCTTCGACGTGGCGGGCACCGATTCACGTGCCGGCACGCCCGGCGACGGCAAGCGCACGGCCACGCCATCGCGATGAGTGGCACGGCGGGCGGCTGCCCCGCCGTCGCCTGAACCTGCTCCGACCGGATTGCGCGCCGCTCAGCGGCGGCGCAGCAGCGCAACGAAGAACAGGCTGCCGAACATCGCGGTCACGATGCCGATCTGCAAATCCTCCGGCGCCGCAAGCGTGCGAGCCGCGACATCGGCCCATACGAGCAGGATCGCGCCCGTCAGCGCGGCGACCGGCAGCAGCCGGCCGTGCTCGACGCCGACGACGCGACGGCACAGATGCGGCGTCACGAGCCCGACGAAACCGATCGCGCCGCTCACCGCGACCATCGCACCCGTCGCGAACGACGCGACGACGAACACCTCGCGCCGCATCCGCGCGCTCGGCACGCCGAGCGACGCCGCGGCGACATCGCCCGACATCAGCGCATTCAGTTCGCGCCGGCGTGCATACAGCGCGCCGCCGGCGAGCACCGCGCATACGGCCGGCACCGGCAGCAGATCCCAGCGCGCGAGCCCGACGCCGCCGAGCATCCAGAACAGCACCGACGACGCGGCACGCTGGTCGCCGAGATACAGCAACAGGTTGCCGAACGCGGCCATCATGAACGACACCGACACCCCCGCGAGCAGCAGCCGGTCCGATTCGAGCCGGCCGCCCCGGTGCGCGAGCGCGACGACGCATGCGGTTGCCGCGAGCGCGCCCGCGAACGCGGCGGCCGACAGCGTGAACGGTCCGAATGCCGCGCCGACCATCACCGTGACCGCAACGGCGCCGAGCATCGCCCCCGCGCTCACGCCGAGCAGGTGCGGATCGGCCAGGCGATTCGCGGTCGCCGCCTGCAACGCGACGCCGACCGCCGCCAGCGTCGCACCGACGATCGCGGCCAGCAGCGCGCGCGGCATCCGGATCAGCCACACGATGCTGTCGTCGCCCGCCCCCGCTGCGAACGCGCCGGGCTCGCCGAACACCGATGCAACGTGCATGGCGACGATCCGCACCGCGTCCGGCATCGCGATCGGCGCCGGACCGAACGCGGCCGACACGACGATCGACACGCTCAGCAGCACGGCCAGCCCCGGCAGCACCACGCGCATGCGGGGCCGCGCCACGCGCCCGCCCACGCTCATCGCGCCGGCCCGGCGAATGCGGCCGGATACAGCGCACGCGCGAGCGTCTCGACCGCTGCGACGTTCTCTGGGCCCGGCGTCGCCGCATCGTACGGAATCACGACAAAGCGCCGGTCGCGAATGGCGGCCACGCGCGCGAGCGCCGGCTGGCTCAGCAGGAACTGCTGCTTCTGCGCAGCCGTTACCGCCGAATAGTCGACGATCACGATCACCTGCGGATCGCGTGCGACCACGCTCTCCCAGCTCACCTGCGTCCAGCTGCGCGGCAGGTCGTCCATCACGTTGCGCGCGCCCGCCGCGGCCAGCAGCGCGGTCGGCATCGCGAGCCCGCCGGCCGTCATCGGCTTGTCGGTGCCGCTGTCGTAGACGAACACGCGCAGCGGCGTCGGCTGCCCGATCGCGCGCGACACCGCTGCGAGACGCGCCCGCATCGTGGCGACGACCTGCGCGGCACGCGCATCGACACCGAAGATCCGGCCGAGATTGTTCAGGTCGCGAAACACGTCGTCGAACGACGCGGCCGACTGCTTCATCACGTGCGAACACGATTCGGTCAGCTCGTACGTGCGGATGCCGAACGGTGCGAGCGTCGCGGGCGTCACCGGGCCGCCGACATGCATCCCGTAGTTCCAGCCCGCGAGATAGAAGTCGGCGCGCGCGGCGGCCAGCACCTCGAGCGACGGATACTGGCTCGCCAGCTCGGGCACGCCGCGCAATGCGTCGCGCACGCGCGCGGTGCCCGTCTTCCAGCCGCCGATGCCCGTATAGCCGACGAGCCGCTCTTTCAGGCCGAGCACGAGCATCATCTCGGTCAGGTTCACGTCGTTGCTCACCGCGCGCGTCGGCGCGCGATCGAACGTCACGTCGCGATCGCAACTGCGCACCGTGACGGGATAGGCGCCCGCGTGAGCGGCGGCACAGCCGAGCACGGCGGCGGCAACCAGCCGGCGTGCAACAGAGGACAAAGGAAACGGCATGGCGGTCATTCCGGATGAAGCGGCGTGATGCGCGGCCGGCCCGTGACGGGATGGCGATCGACGAGCGCGGCGACGCCGAACACGTCGCGCAGCAGCGCTTCGGTCAGCACGTCGTCCGGCACGCCGGACGCGACGACCCGGCCGTGCGCGAGCACGTGGAGCCGGTCGCAATACGCAGCCGCGAGATTGAGGTCGTGAATCGTCGCGAGCGTCGCGATGCCGAGGCGGCGCACGCGCGCGAGCAGTTCGAGCTGGTGACGCAGGTCGAGATGGTTGGTCGGTTCGTCGAGCAGCAGCAGTTCGGGCTGCTGCGCGAGCGCGCGGGCCAGCAGCGCGCGCTGCTTCTCGCCGCCCGACAGCGACGCGAAGCGTTGCGCGCGGCGCTCGACAAGGCCGACGTCGTGCAGTGCAGATTCGACGATCCGGCGATCGTCGGCCGATTCCGCATCGAACGGCCGCTTGTGCGGCGTGCGGCCCATGCCGACCAGCTCGTCGACCGTCAGCCCGAAATCGTCCGGCGTCTCCTGCTGCAGCACCGCGATGCGCTGCGCGACCGCGCGCGGCCGCATGCGCCACACGTCCTGCGCATCGAGTGCGACCCGGCCCGCGTCGGGCCGGGCGTAGCGGAACACGCAGCGCAGCAGGCTCGTCTTGCCGCTGCCGTTCGGGCCGACCAGCCCGACGAACTCGCCGGCGGCAACGGTCAGCGCCACCGAATCGAGCACGGTGACGGCGCCGCCGGGCGACCAGCTCACGCGTTCGACGTCGAGCATGTGGGTGACGGAATGCACGTCGCGTCGCACTAGAAGCGCATCGTCGCGACGAGCTCCGCCGAGCGCGACGGACCGAGCAGCCATTGCTCGCCGCCGTTCGACGTCGTCACCGCGTACGTGCGGTTCGCGAGGTTGCGCAGATACAGCGCGAGCTCGGTGCGCGACGTCGGCTGCCAGCGCAGCGACGCATCGAACACCGTATACGACGGCACCTGCAGACGGTTCGCATCGTCGCCGTAAGTTGCGCCGACGTAGCGCACGCCCGCATTCGCCTGCCAACGCTCGGCGAATGCCCAGCCGAGCCACAGGTTCGCGGTCTGCTGCGGTACGTTATACGGTACGTTGCCGGCCAGCGACACCGTCTTGCCGCCGGCCGTCTGGTTGAATTCGTCATAGCGTGCGCGCAACAGCGCGACGTTCGCATCGATCGTCCAGCCGTGCGGCAGCCGCGCACCACCCGTCAGCTCGACGCCGCGCGACGATTGCCGGCCGACCTGCTGGCGCAGCGCCGGATTGAACGGATCGGTGCTGAGCAGGTTGCGCTTCGTGATGTCGTACACGGCGAACGTCCAGTACGCGCGGCCGTCGAGCAGCGTCTGCTTGAGCCCGGCTTCCCACTGTTCGCCGGTTGCGAGCCGATAGTTCGCCTGCGACGCGGACAGCGTCACGAGCGAGCCGAGCCCCTCCGCGCCGGTCGTGTACTGCGCGTACGCACTGAGCGTCGGCGCGACCTCGAACACGAACCCGGTACGCCAGCCGACGTTCGCGAATCGCTTGTCGAAGCCCGCGCCGGTCGCCGCCTGCTCGCGGCTGAACGCGATGTGGTCGTAGCGCAGGCCGCTCACCCACGCGAGCCGCGGCAGCACTTCGAGCCGGTTCTCCGCGAACACCGCAGCCTGCCGCGCGCGCGTGCTGAATTGCGGCACGGTCGGGTCGGGGCTCGTGAACACGCCGGGATCGAAGCCGTGCGCAGGCACCGTCGATTCGCCGCCGTACGGCGAGTTGTTGGTGCCGCTGAACGTGATCTGGCTGAACTCCGTGCCGATGACGAAGCGGTTCGCGCGGCCGAACAGCATGCCGTCGAAGCGCGCGCTCAGCCGGTCGCCGATCTGCCGCTGATGGTGGCCGATGTCGAGATAGTCGCTGCGCGTGACGCGCCCCGTCGCCGGATCGAGCGCATACGATTCGGCATTGCGCCAGTGACGGTTCGACGTCAGGTAGTAGAGCTGGTTGTCGATCGTCACGCCGGCCGTGGGCCGGTAGCTGGCCGACAGGCGCGTCCACTGGTCGTAGTACGAAATCGTCGCATCGCCTACGTTGTAGTTGAGCTTGCGCAGCGACGGATCGAGCACGCCGTTCGGCGCCGGCACGCCGTAGTACGTCGCCGGCATCTGGCGACCGTAATCGTAGTCGAGCGTCAGCGTGAGCTGCGGGCTCACGTCGAATTTCAGCGCGCCGCCGATTGCCGTCGTATGCGTATCGGCCCGTTCGGCGAGCCCGTTCGCGCGTGCATCGCTCGCATAGAAGCGGTACGACAGCCGCGGGCCGAGTGCGCCCGTCGTATCGAACGCAAAGCGCTTCGCGCCGTCGGGGCCGACGCCGACCTGCAGCGTCGTCTCGCGCGTGCGCTGCGGCCGCTTCGGCACGACGTTCACGACGCCGCCGATCGCGCCTTCGCCGTACAGCACCGACGCGGGGCCGCGCAGCACCTCGATGCGCTCGACCGACCACGTATCGAACGGAAACGTGATCGTGCCGGCCGCCGGCATCAGCCGCACGCCGTCGAGCAGCGTCATCACCGATTCCTGCCCGCTGAAGCCGCGCACGCTCAATGCCGTGCCGCCGGTGCCGGGCGCCATTGCGCTCGCAAAGCCGGCCGTGCGCGTGACCGCGTCGAGCACCGTGCGATCGCCGCGTGCCTCGATCGTGCCGGCCGTGACGGTTTCGACGCTCGCGGGTGTATCGAGGCTTGCCAAGCCAAGCCGCGAGCCCGTTTCGAGCGGTTGCGTCAGCGGGTCGGCCGGTGCGGATGACGCCGTGACGTTGATGGCCGGCAGCGCGTGCCGGTCGTCCGGCGCGGGGGCCGCGGCTTCGGCGGCCAGCGCGCCGGTGGTCGCCATGGCACAGCCCAGCAGCGTCGTGCAGCTGCGCGCCGCGCGTGCGCGCCAGGCGCCCGTGTTCCGGCGCGACGCGGCTTGGTGCCGCTCCCCGCGCGCCGGGTGGTTTCCGGATTTCGTCACGTCGTATCGATCTTGGTTGGATGTCGTCGCCGGCCGCCGGCGACGAAAACCTCAGATGATACAATATATCAACTTGATTCGTCAGGGTTTTGTCAGCTTTCCACCCCGCTCACCGCGCCGTTACAACGGGAAACTGAACTGCACCCACAGCTTGTCGCCCTGCGGCCGGTTACGCACCGCGAACTCGTGCTGGTACTTCACGACCACGCCCGACGCCGGCCCCCACATGTAGCGCAACTGCGGACCGATCGCGACCGTTTGCCCGCGAAAGCCGTCCGTGCCGACCTTCACGCCATCCTGCGTATCGTCCGTGAACTGCTTCAGGAACGTACCCTGCACGCCGACCTGCACGCGCCGGTCGATCGAATAGCCGATCAGGTAGTCGAGCACGGCGACCGCGCCCGAGTGGTAGTGCGTCGCGTGGTTCGGCGAATTCATCTCCAGCAGCGTGGTCGTCGATATTTCCCAGTCGCGGCCCGGAAACCATGTCGTGCTGAGATACGGCAGGAACGCATACGTGTTCAACCCCGGATTCGCGATCCGGCTCACCGAGTACGCACCGGTCGGCACCGCGAACGACGGCGAGAAGAATGCGAAGAAGGTCTTCGACGCATTCGCGTAGTTGACCATGAACGGCTCGAGGATCACGTCGCCGAGCGACGTGCGGTTGCCGGTGCCGCCCGGCGTCGACAGATGCAGGTGCACGATCGGCACGATCGCGCTGCTCGACAGCGAGAACGGTCCGAACGTCGCGCCCCAGGTATGCACGACGCGCGGCGTTTCCGCGACGACGCTCAGGTGGAAGCCCGGCACCGCGCTGCCGCCGTCCGGCCCGGCAAAACGGTTCGCCGAATAGGCCAGCGAATAGTTGAAGTACTGCGTGTTGCCGGGCGGCGGCAGCAGCCCGTTCAGCACCGTGTTGACGCCGAACGGATAGCTGATCTGGCCACTCTCCGTGGCCGACGCCGGCACGTGGATGGCTCCAGCGATCAGGAGTGCCAACGGCACCCGTCGCAATGCATGTTTCATGTCGTCTCCAGACCGGATTGTTATCGTGTAATCGCGAGCCGGGCTCTGCTGGCCCGGGGAGACGCAATGTAAAACGCACGACAGCGGCGAAAAAGACGACGATCGGGAGAACAGTTCTCCGTCATGCGGAGAAATCCGGGACAGCGGCGTGCCGGCCTGCGATCAGCGGCCGACCTCCTTCCATTTGCGCGCGAGCCCGAGGCGTTCGAAGCGCTCGATCAGGAACTCGGTGAAAACGCGGATCTTCGCCGGCTGATGGCGGCGGCTCTGGTACGCAATGTTGACGGTGAGCGCCGGCAGTTGCCAGTCCGTGAGTACGGGCACGAGTTTCCCGGCGACGATGTCGTCGTGAATGATGTAGAGCGGCTGGATCAGGATGCCGAGCCCGGCGAGCGCCGCCGCGCGGATCACCTGCCCTTCGTTTGCATCGAGCACGCTCTTGATCGTGACCGACTGCGTCTTCGCGCCGTGACGGAAATGCAGCACGTACGGATCGTTCGCGAGGTTGTACACCAGCAGCCGGTGGTCGCACAGCGCGTCGGGCGTCGCCGGTGCGCCGTGCTTCGCCAGATACCCCGGCGACGCGGCCAGCACGCGCCGCGTCTCGGCGAGCTTGCGCACGGTGATGCCCGAATCGGCCTCGTGCTCGCGCGTCCGGATCGCCAAGTCGATGCCGGCCTCGATGAAATCCGGGTAGCGGTTCGCCGCGATGATCTGCACGTTCAGGTTCGGGTAGCGCCGGTGAAACTCGGGCAGTGCAGGCGCGATGTAAATCGACGCGAACGACACTGAAGCAGTCACGCGCAGCGTGCCGGCCGGATTGACGCTCGCCTCGTTGACGGCCGCATCGGCTTCCGACAACTCCGTCAGGATCGCGACACACCGCCGGTGGTACTCGTGCCCCGCGTCGGTCAGCCACAAGCGGCGCGTGGTGCGCTCGACGAGCCGCGCACCCAGCCGCTCTTCCAGCGCATTCAGGCAGCGGCTCGCCGCCGCGCTCGACATGCCGAGCCGTTCGGCGGCCTTCGACAGGCTGCCCAGCTCGGCCACCTGTACGAAAAATTCGATCTGCGTCCACTTGTCCATACGTTCGATTCTTCCAGCTGGCGGAGAACAAAACTCCTCCAAACCCTCTTTTTTACGATCCCGGGAGGAATTAATGTTACGTCAACGCGCCATCGAACGACATCAGGAGACAACCCCTATGCGCAATCTCAACGAAGACACCATCACGCAAGCCGTGATCGCGTCACTCTCCGGCTGTCGCGAGGAACGGCTGCGCACGGTGATGACGAGCCTCGTCCAGCACCTGCATTCGTTCGCCCGCGAAACGAAGCTCACCGAGGCCGAATGGCAATCGGCGATCGGCTTCCTGACGGCCGTCGGCCACATCACCGACGACAAGCGCCAGGAGTTCATCCTGCTGTCGGACGTGCTCGGGTTGTCCACGCTCGTCACCGCGCAGAACCATGCGAAACCGGCCGGCTGCACCGAGGCGACCGTGTTCGGCCCGTTCTATGTCGACGGCAGCCCCGAGTTCGCGATGTTCGACGACATCGCGAACGGCGCATGCGGCGAGCCCTGCTTCGTGTCCGGCCATGTGCGCGGCATCGACGGCACGCCCATCGCGCACGCGTCGCTGGAAGTCTGGCAGGCCGACGAGGACGGCCACTACGACGTGCAGCAGCCGGCCGACGACGGATCGGTCACGCATCGCGCGCGCGGCCGGCTGCGCAGCGGCGCGGACGGCCGTTACGCGTTCCGCTCGATCCTCGCCGAACCGTATCCGATTCCGCACGACGGCCCCGTCGGCGCGATGCTCGATGCGCTCGGCCGCCACCCGTGGCGCCCCGCCCACCTGCACTTCATGATCGAGGCACGCGGCTACGAAACGCTGATCACGCACGTGTTCCGCGACGGCGACCGCTATCTCGACTCCGATGCGGTATTCGGCGTGCGCTCGACGCTCGTCGCCGACTGGGTCCGGCATGCGCCGGGCATCGCGCCCGACGGATCGCGAATGGACACGCCGTTCTACACGCTCGACTACGACTTCGTGCTGAATCCCGCGGAGCGTGCCGCATGATCCGGCACGTCGTGATGTGGAAGGTTGCGGGCGCAACCGACCACGAGCGCGCCGAGGCGCGTGCCCGCGTCAAGACGGCCTTCGAAAGCCTGCGCAGCCGGATTCCGGGGATGACGCACCTCGAGGTCGGTGCGGATTTCAGCGCGGCCGATTACGCGTGCGACCTGATTCTCGTCGCCGATTTCGAATCGCGCGAAGCACTGGACGGTTACGCGACGCATCCCGAACACGCACGCGTACGCGACGCACTGACGGGCCTGCGCATCGCACGCCATCAGGTCGACTACGCCACGGAGTAACGACGACATGAGCTTCATCTACCAGGCACGCCCCGCACGCGTGATATTCGGCGCCGGCAGCCTCGACCACCTCGAACGCGAAGTGCTGGAACTGGGTGCGCAACGGGCGATCGTGCTCTGCACGCCCGAGCAGCGCGCGCTTGCGCAACACCTCGTCGATCGGCTCGGCGCGCGTGCCGCCGGGCTGTACGACCGCGCGACGATGCACGTGCCGATCGAGATCGCCCGCGATGCGCAGGCGTTCGCCCGGTCATGCGACGCCGATTGCGCGATCGCGATCGGCGGCGGCTCGACGATCGGCCTCGGCAAGGCGATCGCGCTCGAAAGCAGCCTGCCGATCCTCGCGATACCGACGACGTACGCCGGCAGCGAAATGACGCCGATCTACGGGCTGACCGAAGGCGGCCTCAAGCGCACCGGCACCGACGCACGCGTGTTGCCGAAGACGGTGATCTACGATCCCGCGCTCACCGTGACGCTGCCAGTCGCACTGTCGGTGACGAGCGGCCTCAATGCAATCGCGCACGCAGCGGAAGGCCTGTACGCGAACAACGCGAATCCGGTCATGAGCCTCGTGGCCGAAGAAGGCATTCGTGCGCTGGCGCGCGGCCTGCCCGGCGTGCGGCGCGATCCTGCCGATCTCGCCGCGCGCAGCGACGCACTCTACGGTGCCTGGCTGTGCGGGATGGTGCTCGGCAATGTCGGCATGGCGCTGCACCACAAGCTCTGTCACACGCTCGGCGGCAGCTTCAATCTGCCGCATGCACCGACCCACACGGTCGTGCTGCCCCATGCGCTCGCGTACAACGCGGCGCATGCCCCCGAGGCGATGCAGCGGATCGCCCGCGCGATCGGCACGAACGACGCCGCGCGCGGCCTCTACGCACTGGCGCTCGACAACGGCGCGCCGGTTTCGTTGAAAGCGATTGGCATGCAGGAAGCCGACCTCGATCGCGCGGCCGATCTCGCGGCCGCCAATCCGTACTGGAACCCGCGCCCGATCGAACGCGACGGTCTGCGCGCACTGCTGCAGGATGCCTTCGACGGCAACCTGCCCGGCTCGACCGCGCACTGAGCCACCCACACGGCACACCAACAAACGAACCCGTCATGGAGACAACCCACATGAATACCGAACCGAGCGACCAGGGTCACGGCGCCGTCGAACAGTGCGACGTCGCGATCGTCGGCTACGGCCCGACCGGCCTCGTCGCCGCATCGATGCTCGGCCGTGCCGGCCATCGCGTGATCGTCCTCGAACGCTGGCCGACGCCTTACGGGCTGCCCCGCCTCACGCACATCGACGGCGAAACCGCGCGCATCGTGCAGGCCAGTGCCGACGTCGATCACGCGCTGCGCAACGCGAAGGCCGTCGATACCTACCACTACTGCGACGCGAACGGCGACCTGCTGCTCGAACTGAACTGGACCGGCCGCGCATGCGGCTATCCCGCGCACATCTCGATCTACCAGCCCGACATCGAGGATGCGATCGATGCGCGCGCCAGCGGGTTCCAGAATGTGACGATCCTGCGCGGCTGGGAAGTCGACACGCTGCTGCAGGACGACGACGGCGTGACGCTGACGGCACACCCGTGGCGCGGCTGCCAGGACGCGCAATGGACCGGCCAGCCGCGCACCATTCGTGCGCGCTACCTGATCGGCGCGGACGGCGCGAACAGCCTCGTGCGCCGCACACTCGGCATCGAACGTTCCGACTTCGGCTACAACGAGCGCTGGCTCAATCTCGATTCGGAAAACAAGCGCGATCTCGGCGACGGCTGCGCGCGCACGACGATCTACTGCGACCCGGCACGCGCGTACATGCACATGCCGATCGGCACGAAGCGCACGCGTTTCGAGCTGCGCGTGCTGCCGGACGAATCGACGGCCGAATGGGAAACCGAGGAAGCCGGCTGGAAGTGGCTGAAGGATCACTACGGCTACGGCCCGGACGACCTGAAGCTGCTGCGCCACGTCGTCTACACGTTCGAGACGCGCATGGCCGAACACTGGCGCACCGGCCGCGTGCTGCTTGCAGGCGATGCCGCGCACACGATGATGCCGTACATGGGTCAAGGCGCGTGCTCGGGCATGCGCGACGGCATCAACCTCGCGTGGAAGCTCGATCTCGTGCTGAGCGGCCGCGCATCCGCCGACCTGCTCGACACGTACGAAGCCGAGCGCCGCCCGCACGTGACCGCGATCACGCAGATGTCGCTGTTTCTCGGGCAGGTCGTCAACGAGGACGATCCGCGCAAGGTCGCCGAGCGTGACGCGGCATTCCGCTCCGGCACCATGCCGCCGATGCCGCCGTTCCCGAAGCTCGGCCACGGCATCCTGCACACCGAAGCCGACGGCACGCTGCTGCCGACGACCGGCGCACCGGCACCGCAAGGGCGCGCACGGCGCGGCGCGGCCGACGGCCGCTTCGACGACGTGGTCGGCCAGGGCTTCCAGCTCGTCACGCGCGAGCACCCTGCCCGCCATCTCGACGACGCGCAGCGCGCGTTCCTCGCGCAGCTCGGCTGTCACGTGGCCGTGCTGGCCGACGACGTGTGCGCACCGGATGCGGTGATCGATCTCGACGGCGAACAGCGCGCGTTCATGCACGCGCACGGCATCGCCGCTTATATCAAGCGGCCCGATTTCATCGTGTTCGGTTCGGTGGCCGACCTGCGCGATCTCGGCGCGCTCGTCGATGCACTGCGCGACAAGCTGCATTGGTCGGCACCGTCCGGCGAACCGTCGGCCGCCACGGCGACCACCGCACACGCCTCGTAAAGGAGATGCACGCATGACGACCGAACTGTCACCGTTCGCACTGTCCCTGCAACGCGCGATGCCCGTCACGCGCCTGCTCGATTGCGGAATGGACTACGCGGACGCGACGGCGCTGCACGCGCGCACGTCGGCCGGTGAACCGTGGGATGTCGCGGCCGAGGCGCTCGCCGACGCGCAGCTCGCGCGCGCCGCGCAGGCAGCGGACGCGGGCCATCTCGTCACGGCCGCCGACGCGCAGGCGTCGGCCATCGCCGATCTGCTGTTTGCGCAGATGGCGTTCAACCACGACGTGCCGCGCAAGCGCGCGCTGTATGCGCGGCTCGTCGATGCGTCGTACGGGCTCGCGCGCTGGTCCGACAAACGGATCGAACGCGTCGAAGTGCCGTCCGACGATGCACGCCTGATCGGCTGGCTGGTTCGCCCGCCGGTGGAACACCTGCGCGGCACCGTGATCGTGTTCGGCGGCCAGAGCGGCTGGGGCTTCGCGTACTGGCCGATCGCCCGCGCGCTCGCGGCACGCGGTATCGCGACGCTGCTCGCCGAAGGGCCGGGCCAGGGCGAGACGCGGCTCGAACAGCGGATCTTCGTCGACGTCGACATGAGCGCCGCGTATCGACGCTTCGTCGATCACGTCGCCGAACGCGTGCCCGGGCCGATCGGCATCTGGGGCAACAGCATCGGCGGATTGTGGGCCGCGTCGACCGCGGCGAGCGATCGACGGATCGCGGCCTGTTGCGTGAACGGCGCGCTGGCGGCGCCGACGTTGCTGCCGTTCCGCACGTTCGTCGAACAGGCCGCGGCGATGCTCGGCAACGACGATCCCGATGCGGTGGCGGCTAACTTTACGCGGATGAGTTTCTCGGCGGAACGCGAACGCATCGCATGCCCGCTGCTGGTGGTGCATGGCGGCGAGGATCCGCTGATCCGGCTCGACGACCAGCAGCCGTTCCTCGATGCGGCGACGTCCGGCGATGCGACGCTGAAGGTATGGCCCGACGGCGAGCATACGATCTACAACCACGCGTCCGAGCGCACCGCGTTCGTGTGCGACTGGTTCGTCGAGCGGCTGGCGCGGGCGGCCGCCGCACGATGACGCATGCGGTGTCGACGGCGCGAACCGTCGACACCGCGCCCGGCATCATGACTTCGCGCCGTCGTTCTCCACCACCCCGTCGATTTCCGCGCGCGTGAAGCCGTACTTCGCCATTCGCCCGCGATGATCGGCCGAGCCGAGATACGCGCGCAACCGGGCATTCACGGCCTGCACGAGCGCGCCGTTGGTCTGGCTGAACGAAAAGCCGCCGACGGGCGCGGCCACACCCTCACCCCGCTCGTGCGAGACGGCCTCCAGCCGCTCGTCGGTGTCGGCAACCACGCGGGCCCCGATCGCGGTGCTCGCGAACGCATCAACCTGCCCCGCAAGCAACGCAGCCACCGCGTCGGGTTGATCCTTGAAAATGACGATCCGGGAATCGCGCACGCCGGCCGACCGTGCCGAATCGATCTGCACCTGGTCGGTCACGCATGCCAGCCTTGCATCGCTGCGTGCCGCGACGGCCGCGTAGCTCGTCAGTTGCTTCGGGTTGCCGGCCTGCAGCACGAAGCCGTCGCCGATC
>STHB01002101.1:0-17919 GCA_018908115.1 Anopheles rivulorum | reverse complement strand
GGCAGAAAACTGTTCCAAACCGGGGGCCGTGCCATGTAGCAATCCGTTCGCTTTATCTCAGCCGTGGACTTCCGGCTATTAATTCCGCCTCATCTTGACACCAGGTAATTAGAATACTTTTTCACCTGTTCGCTGCACAGCGTGCCCGTTATCTGTGACGATAGGTTAAATGGTTTTGCAGCATTTCCGGCACGGGTGTCTTTGTTCCATTTTCATGCGCTTCGTTCGTGACTGCTTTAAAGGTGGGCATCACAGTACCCGTAGGTGAATGGTTTGTCGTGCAAGTATATCGTACCTTAAGTTGACACCGTACTTGCAGTCATATTTCAACTGCAAGAGAAGTGCAATCACGCACAAAAAAATGCTCACTTTTATATAGTAATTGCCTTTTTTTTTGTAGTATTTAAAATTTCTTTCGAGTTGCTAGATTTAATTAATTTTGTAGTTAAGAGGTTGGGACACAATGTGATGAGAGTAAAAAAATGATCACGGGTATGCAAATTAAAACACACTGTTTGATAAAATTCAATTTAAGATTTGGTAGTTACAATATTCTTTGGATAAAAGTTGCTTCATTTGATAAAAATATATATATTTATATTTTACAAAATTATGCACAATATAAAAATATGACAAAAAATGTTTCTGTTTACTGTTTTGTTCAATAAAGCAATCGGGATACGGATAAAAGGTACATTCTGTTTCACTTTTCACAATTTATCTCCTCAACTTTATTCCTTTATTTTCAGTAAATTATACAGCGATCAGTAATAATTTCTGTCTCATCTTAAAAGAAATCGTGTAGTAACATTATTTTGCTGATTCCTTAGCAATTGGTCGATTTCCTGTAACAATTTTCCTCATAAACATTTGAAATGTAAGCTGTTAGTTAATCCAACATAAACAAGGGCATTATACTTTGTTCGTGACCCGCTAAACATAGCAATTGATGAGGTGCTTTCTGCGATCCAGTTAGCACACTATCATCGCTTTAAACCGAGTGATACAAAGGCTAACAATAAAGTGTAACCTCGCCCGTTTCGGCAACCTTGTTTTTTTCTTACGGGACGGATTACACAATGCTCTGGAGTCGATTGAGCTGGCGATTAAGCTCAGCAGCAATCCGCTTGAACCGCAGGTTACCGGGTTCAATCATTAGCAACCATTTGGGATTGGGTAATGTCGTAACGCAAAAGTATAATCTTCCCCATTTGCATTCTTGCCATCCGTGTGACTTTCCATCCACCGTGCTGGTGGATCGCTTTCCCGTAATTGAGCGAACGTTTGAATGAGGGACCGAGGTTACCCGAGCCGAGCACACACACCTGAAACCCGCGAGTATTATGTTTTCCTATTGATTTTCCCTTTGATTTGCATAGTTTTTTGGGGTACCGTTGCCTGTTTCTTGGCGTGCTTGGCTTACGTTTGCCACCATCGTTAGCCGTAAGGTAGCACATTTGGGGTGGAACGCTCGGGGAAACCCTTGGCTGTGGGGCTGAAACCGAAGCGGTGATTGTGTTAGTTTTGGATAAGCCACACCAAGTCCGAAGGTTCTTCTAAGCGAACGGAGCTTCTGCTAATCTTCTTAATGTACGCCCGTCCAGCAAAGGACGATGCGTAAAGGGAACGGGTTGGCTGAGGTGAGTGTGGACGGCTATCGATCCTTCGGCGGCATCTCGAAGGTATCGTTGCCGTGCGTACGAAGCGTACGGTTGATGTTATACTGCTATTCCGAAGCACGTAGCCCTTCTTTACCGGTAATCTGAAACGCACCAAACACCCGTCCAATCCCGGCGTTTGTGGGTTACTAATGGCGTCCGGAGCGTCCCCTTTTCTAGCCCTTACCACCAAACAAAAGGGGTTCGGGAGGGATCGAGTTACGTCGAGAAGGGAGCAGGATAGATCCACCTGCATCCAACCAAAACATGGTTTTCATTTTCATCATCGCCCATCGTTTGCGTGGCCCCAAGTAACAGCAATATTCGGGACGAACATCTCCACAGCGCTAAAACATTAAATGTCGGATGGGATGTGCCTTTTTTTTGTTTTGTTTTGTTTCGACTATTTTGTCTCTCCTTGAGTCTGCCTCCCTGCCGGTCAAATCGCTGTATATTAATCACGGACCCTTCGTCACAGTGCGGGCATTTCGCGAAGGATTCGCCTAGCAACGCACGAACGCACGGTCAAAGTTGGTGAAATTTATTATTGAATCCTTAAGCAGTTCGGTCCGGCGTCCGAAGGAGCGTTCGTGCGAACCGTGAGCTAGAGAGCTTTGCGTCTATGGGGGTGAGTATTTTTTTTTTGTGCAAGCTGCTGAAAAATGGTGTTTTTACAGGGTGTAAATATTCACGCTGAGCGGTACACGGGGAGACACTTTTTTTTCTGGCCTCTTTCAACGACGTCAAACTTTCCGTAGCCGTAAGTTTCTTGCCGGCAACCGGCATAATTCCTTTCAATAACGCAACCAGTTTTGTGACCCCGCACGCCATACCTTTTATCCGAAGGTCGATTTGACCTTCGATTGTTGGTCGGTTGCCAGGTTGCTACCCTACAATGGAGCATTTCCATTTATTAGCATTCGAAGTTTTGATGGCTAGCGCACGATCGTGTTTTGCCACTATTTCGTAATTAATGCAATCACTGTGAAGCACCTTAACCGCGTTGCGAACTAAGTGCAAAAGTAATGGTAGCATAAGAAGGAACGAAGGCAAGAAAACACACGTTTCTTATCCTCCTTGGTGGCTGTTGGACAAATTTGTGCCCAGCACTCTGGTAGGATGTGTAGTACCGGGAGGCCACCTTCGATAACAGCATAAAGTACGGCATTTTATGAGCTGATAAAATTTCCGATTGCAACATGCCACCTTGCCACCGGGGTGAAACCTGGCTTCGTGTCGTGCTCGGTGAACATTGGCAGCAAGGAGAAACAGATGGGAAAGATGGTTGTGACCACGGGCAAATAAATAATATGCCATTAGGCCTGGGCCTGATAAGAAGCCCATTTCCTTGGCGATTTGGGCGTTTGGGGGAGATGTTTTTCTTTTTCCAACCTTTCCCATTTGCTTGCGATGTTTTCGTTTGGTCGGCTGGAAATTAGTTGCGAAGGAAGTTAACCGAAATGCCAAACATTAGGATTTTATTACGCTTTACCTTTGAACACACATTTTTTGTTGTTGCACCAATCGGAGATGTAAAGAAAGTTGTACATAATTTTACAGCTGCTGGTATGTGGTAAGGCAAATGGTGAAGCAAAACCGGTTGGAAGTGATTAATGGTTATGATTTGATTACGTTAATATATTTTTCATATTTATGCAACATCTTAATAATAGATTTACTCCTCCTGAAGACTTCGTGAAGCAATCCAGCTGTTTATCATTTGAAGTGCGTGTAGTATGCGGAGTAGCGTTTCAAAAAGGTTGTTTTATTTCTGTTAAAGGTTTCGTTATATAGTTTGCAATGTAACTTGCACGCTTCAAACGAGCGCAATTTCCTAAAGATTGATTTTAATGACGGTTTTTGCAAGATTGCCCGTATTATATACATTGGCCTTTATGGTGGATACGTTAACGCAGTAACTCAATCTCTCTGCGTTAACGCTACGACGGTTGAGTGTTAATAAAGTTTAATAAAAGTTAAAATATCCGGTGTCATTACCATGACGTGTCTTGGGTACTTGGGGAAATAAATTCGCCAAACAATATTCTCCTTGGCCTCCAAGCTGGTCATTTGAGAATCTATTATGATATCACTTAGCATTAAGCCGAAAAGTCAAAGAATTCGTGTACTTTTGAAGTATCTGTGAATATTCGACCATCGAGATAGATCTTGATCGACCACATTTGAATCTTGATTTAGATTCGACGAATTGTACGGGCTAGTACTACCGTTGTCATTGTAATGGCACAATATAAACATCAAAAACTGACTAATAAGATACTTGATGTTTGAGGAAACTGTATTGTTCATAGAACTCACCAGTAAACTAGTCTCATCATTGCTCTTGCCAAACGTAATCTCTAATCTTTTAACACAAAGTTCCGTCAAAGTTCCCAATGGATGAGATACACTCCCAGACAGTTTAACAAGATATCTTGTGTTCTCGAGTCACTGATCACACGTATTTATTTATTAAGTATTATTAACATCCAAGAAAGGAGAGTGGGACATTATTATGCAGTTGAAGTTTCCAAAAGAACAGAGCATTTCGTTACTCAATATAAATGAGACATATAACACGTTAGTGAATTTGTAAAGAAGATTTGCGATTTAATTTTCTTGTCGAACTAGCCTCAACAAACCTTCACGGTTGGGTTTCTTCGTACAATGTTATAATCATGATTTAAAAGGTAAACATAATACTGTATAATAGAACGAATTCGATAAAAGAATACGCTCAACCTGGGTTTCAAGTCTAGATTGAAACAATGAACAAATAAATAAATATTCAACAAATGAACTTGCAGTCGAGCGTAAAGAATCAATCCGAATTTCCAATGATTTTAGAAGCTTCCATACATGTACATAAATTGTAGAAAGGGACATCAAAAGAGACTTAAGAACACAAAGAACCCTTTTGTCAAGTGCAGCATCCATCAATGTTATAACGAAGAATTCTTTATATCTTCTTTTTTATGGCCTGTCCATAAACATTTCCCATTCCTTTCAATTTACTATTTTGCTTTTTCTTGTATATGATCTATAGATAAATTCTTTCCTATAATTTCCACAACCTGTCACTTTGTTTCACTTTCCGCTTACATCTTTGATTTATGAATTTTATTTTTTTCTTTAACCATTTTAATCATTAACCGGGCATTCCAACTAATTTTCAGTTTTATCCACGAAAGTTATTAGTTGTAAATTATGATGTACTAAAAGTGAATTTTTAAAATTTAATTATGTACACTATGAAGTATCACCGACTTTAAGATCATTTGCTTTACGTTTCAGATTTCGTAAGAGAACTGTTACACGTTTTGCTAAACAAGATAATAACATTGGAAACTATTTTTCATCCTCATTCATTCGTTTTTTTGTCCTTCGCAGTGCAAAACCCGACCTACTGTTGTGGTTTTGGAACGCGCTAATGATTAATAACTTGTTTGTGTGCCATAACACATTCCATCCCCATACAACAGATAGATCACATCTATAACGCAACACGAAGAATAGCATAGCAAACAAGTGAACTAGTGAGGTTTTCCCTTAACATCGCTTGTGCTTGTGTGTGAATGTGTGTGTGTTTTTTTCTTCTCTGCGGTCAGCAGGTATCATCACTCATCTCGCTATTTATATCTAGCCGTTCGTACCGTAATGCAAGGGGGAGGTTTGAATGAAAAGACCACGGTGACGGTGTAACATGCTCAACACGGAACAAGGTCACCAACATGGAATCCCGACCCATCACTGCATTCCGCAAGCATTTGCGTGCTGGAATGGATGGAAAAAAATAAATGATCCCACCACCGCAAAACCCGGCCACGGTAAGGTTGAATGGACACGTGAAAGTGGTACAATAAATATGGGTTCGTTCGGGATCTACCGGATGCTCGTGCATATATACCCCGTTGTACTACATTACAGAGATGCACAAAATTAACCAATAATTAAACTACCCCATCATTAGCAGCCGTTTGTGCAGCCGTTCGGCAACTGGGGCACAAGGGGTTGAAGGGTTTATTTTTTATTATTATTGAAAAGCCGTGGAAAAGAACGGCTGTGAAATGATATTATCAAATGGGTAATGCATATGTGGTCAGAGCAACCGTACAGGTTTCGCTTAATTAACGCGAACAAAGAAAAGAGACTTTTCCCAATTTGTACCAGGCTACCGGGCTATAATGAACTGGGGTGTGGACGCTCATGTACGGAATTCATGCTACCGACATGTGGGATGGTATAAATCACAATTATTAAACGGTGTTTTCCGGGAGCGCATTGCTTTATACGTTCTTTTGCTCGTTTGATAATTTGAAGTAAAACAACAAAATATATCTATTAAGCTGCATAAAAGAGAAGAATAAGAATTAATCTATCGATATAACTAATCTCAAACAACAAACAACACATTCTAATAATTAAAAAATACGATAAAAATCTACCTGCCCATCCACACAACATCGGCGCCTTTCTTTTTGTTCAGCTTTGCGGGAAAGTTTCTGCGAAACGAAGAGATTTGTCGGTTCATCCCAATGAAAGGACGCCTACGCACCGTTGTCGCTTTCAATGCAGCTTCAGCTTTAGCTGCTGCCAAATAAAAAATTCAGTAAAAAGCTTCATACTTTTGCTAGAAAGCGGAAAAATTTCTTCACCATTGCACTTACACTTGCCGCCGACAGTGACCATGGGAATGCGTCGAGGGAAGAAAATTCATTTTTCATAAGTCCATTTGCCTATGAAGGATAATAAGTAATGCTTGCGAGGGGGCATCGCCACTCTGCCGCTGGCTAGCTGCCAAATCTGCCCCGAAACCATTCCTTCCAGCAAAACAACAAGCAAGGAAAGAAACGATCAAAAAAGTTGGAACAACGGCAAAGGAGACAGCTAGATTCGGTGCAAAACTGGAACAGTCGAGCAAAAGTTGGTTCGTACAGCAAGGCACGGCCCGGCAAGGTGGTTATGTAACGCTGGCCGATGCTGTGTGGGTGGCAGTGTAAGGTGTGGCTGTAATTTATGGGACACCCATAAATCGGAAAGAAATTATGTGTTAAGGAAGGAATTGGCGTATAGATTTGTTTGGAACGGGTCACGATTGGCTTCATTACATGCTGCTATATTGCACGTATTCCTTTCCAATAATTCAATTACATGCAACGAAAATGGCATGCCATTTGTTACGATCATGACCATACACGAAATCACTGTTCGTTTCTAATACAGAAAGAAATCGCATGTTTTGCATTAGGAAATTTATAAAATAAATTCATATACTTAAAAAACTTATTTTAATGTTAGCAACATTTTAATACATTTAAAGATTTAATTAATTAAGTTTTTTAATGCAGGATGTACAGAGATTCTATTTAATACCATAAAAGTATTTACTCACATTCATTAGTAAACTGAAGTTTAGAAAATTTATAGTTTATCTGCATAAAGTTTACAACTTAATATCATGGAAGGTATTAAAAGAGTAAATATTTCTTGTTTTGGCAAGTTTGAGCAGTTCACTAGCAAAGTTACTCAAACCTCTAAAAGACAAAAAGATGATGATAATTATAAGCATACCGAACCTTTTCATTTTAGCAACCCAAAACATCTTTCCCTCTCAGTTTTCTTTTCACTAGTTTTCCACATGTTTGTATGTTTCACACTATAGAGACGCACACTAGAAAGCTCGACAGCCAGCAAACGATAGCAATTAATGGGCTATCGTCCTTGTGCGGCCATTTGGAATTGGTGGCACAACGACAAAGGGGACAGTGCCATTCATCCTCACGCAGCGTAATTAAATTCGCCGCACTGGGACACAATGATTTTTGGGCGAAACATCCTTTTATCGTGTTTGTGACGTGACAGTTTCCTTTTTTTATTTTGTTTTGCTGAAGCCAATGACAAGATGAAGCTGATTGTGTGAGCTGCTGGCTAGTGCCAATCGTGATTACATGGCAGAAAGGAGTTGGCTTTAAAGTGCTATAAAAATTTTATATTCTTTTGTGGCACGAGCCGAACTAGACGTAGTTTCAGATTTATCAAAATAATAAGGCCAGATTGTGCAGGAAATGTAAACTGTATATGTGATAAAACAATCACTTATCAAAAACTCTTAATTCTACAAACACTTCATGACTTTCTCAGGAACTTTAGGAACTCTTCGATAGTAAACTCTTAACAAAGAAAACTTTATCCATCTACCATAGAGAGCTAGAAAATAGAATAAATAGTGTAAATATGTTCCATGAAACATTAGCGCCAAATACGTGAACCATCAGAAATTAACACACAGTTCTCTAACTCTATTTAAAACTTGCTTTGAAACTCATGCACACACATTCACACCGAGCGCCTTTCCGCTTGCACGCACATCCTGAAAAGTCACCAACAAAGGTTATGTTATCGTACGCGGGAAGTGGTCCATAATGCAACGAAATTCTCCCGTACCCATTGTTTCATAATTAATTTATGCGGCGGCACTGGGTGGCTTCGGTGAATGGGCGCCATTCAGATACTTGCCCCAGTTAAGTGTAGTTCAATCGGTCGGGTAAATGTGTTTCCATCGCACTGTGCAGCAGTACGTGCAATTAGTGGAAGACAAACTTCTCCCGCGCGCTTGGAAATTAGATTTTGATGGTAGTTCAATTCAGCTTGACATGCAACGCACGGTCAACGAGCACACTGAGAAGCGGACGTTAGCCGGGTATATGTGTTGGGGGCTTGGGTGGGTACATGTTTAACTATGTGTTTGACTTTCAGCGAGCAGGGGTTGATAATCCTTCCGATTGGAGCGTTGTACTAATGGTCACGCCCGGGTACGGATGTGTCAACATGAAAGTGGCTTAATGAGGAGAGAAGATCGCTGGATCGCATTATGATCGGTTATCGTGATGCGCTGAAATCCTTTTGAATACATTCATCAGTGTGTTTGGTTTGCAAGCGGGTTACCCTATTGGAGACATTTTGCATCGCGACTGTGACGAACGAGCAGCCAAAGAATTAATGTGCCTGAACCATCAACTGGATGATAAAATCGAGCAGTGTATATGATGTTTTTTAAAGCTAATTCATGTCATTAAAGCAAGCAAGTAGAATGTGATGTGTTGCTTTCTTTGTTTTATCGCCATTCTCCATAACGATAAGGGAGCAAAAACTAAAAACAGCTTGACAGCAAAACTTTTGCCCACCGGGTGTTCCCTAATCCGCCTATTACAGATTCTGGGAAGTAATAAAAAAAAGTTGCCATCGTGTCACGCATCAATTCCAGGGGCAGACTTACTCCGAAGGCTGCCGGATGATACTTTTTGGGTTTCCTTCTTCGCAAACTCTCTCTTTCACAGACACACACATACACGCCGAAACTGGAACCACTTTCTCGGGAGCAAGAAACCGTCAAAATGACTAAAGATTTCCGAGAAAAACGTATCGCTGTGTTATGCTATTAGTTCGCAAGATGGGCGCTGTTTGACGGAATTTTTTAAATCTGCTATGGTGTAATGTAGCATTGGAAAATTGGAATTTCTTTATAACTGCAAATCTCGCAAGAAGGTTATTGAGTGCCTGCCGCACAACGATACGGATGTGTATGAGGAGAACGGTACAGAATAATGTATACCGATATTCAACACAAACGAAACACTGGTTTAAGATGTTACGGCACGAAATTTATAAAAATCCTGCTGAACCATAATGATGTTGTGTGTTTCGTTTTGCAATTAAAATCAAACTAGGCAGAAACGCCTTGGGCGATGTTTGTTTGCGCAAAGCAACATTTTTATACCACTAAAACCGGAAAAGCGCACGCAGCAAATCTATTGATCGTAAAACACATCACATTTGGCCGAACGGTTCGAACCGATGATGCTTTTCGTACGATCTTCTGGTGGGTTTGTCCACCATGAACGACCAATGATGATGGGCCGTTTATTTTTAGGTCAATTTTTGGACAAGAAAAATAAGGCATGAGTTTTTTTGCTTCTGTTTAGAATGAACCGATAGGAAGAGAAGTTTGCTGTGAGGAAGGAGGAATGAAAAAGGTCGCTTCCGAAATGAAAAGGCATTAGTTTTGCCCTGGTCATGCTAACTCATTAGTTACCGGATTTCCTTTTCTGCTTGTTGTTTTTTTTACGATATATTCCATTTCTTTTTAAAATGGGATGTTTTAATGCTATCTGAACGGATCATTTAGCTAATTAGGAAGTAATATATTGTAAACATTAATTGAATCATATTTCTTAGACACTAAATTCCACAAATATGGAGAGTGGAAAAGTTTCGACCATGAGACATCTATTTTGAATGAATTAATCACATCCAAACTGTCGTGGGTTAAGGGCAAAAAGTTCACAGGAGTGCATAACATAACTATATTGGAGTGCATAACATAACTATATCGTTTTAAGGTCAATTTTATGAGCACTTTGGGTAGCTGCAAATACCCATTAAATTCTCATGTGCACAGTTTCAGTTGCTTTGGTCCACTGAACGAGATTCGGCGTTGCGTTTCGGTGGAAAACTAACAGTCCTTGGGTCGTTAGGTCTCCCGCTCCCGAACGATGTGCGAACGCGCACAAACTTCCACTAATAAATAGATTGTATCCCGGAACAACAAAAGCGCTCCAATCCAAATGCAGCCTGACATCGGCGTTAAAAGCAGGAAATGAAAGCCAAAACACTCGGCCAGTGTCGCCCATTTTATGAACATCCTACTTTTTTTTACTTTACTTGTTCTCTTGTTTTTATGCCAAAGTTTGACCACTTCACTGGAGTACCGGTTTGAGTAGAAGTTTGTTTGCCATAGCAACGGCCATAAGCTGCACCGATCGAACCGGCGGTACGGCGATAAACGGGGGAAATAATAATTGAATTTCCCGAAAACCCATCATAAATTACACACAAAGAGCGAAGACTGCACTAGGCCACCGACTGGCCAGCTACACACACTACAAATGTCCGACTTTCCGGCGTGCGGTTTGGTCCAGTTGCTATAGGGGAGCCGATGGCATCGTTCGGTTTCGCTTTTTGGGGCTCGAAATTGACCGATCGAACGGTTAGCTTGCGCGTTCAGGTGCTGAATTGCTGGCGAGAAAATTTGGTAACGATTTCAGGTAATCAAATGACGATGTTATTCGTACCGCCGCTTTTAAGCCGTTTTGCAGCGCTTTTATGAGAGTCCAAACCACCAATCGATTGTATCTTCTATGCTAAATAAGAGTCGAAACTGATCAGATTATGCCAGTAATTTGAAACAAGTGCACTAATCATTGCATCGTTTTGTTCGGAATTGCATGTTTGTAACATGTGCTACTAGGTATAAGCTGTTTTGTTATTTAAAATTACCAGTAAACTACTATTATCTCAACCATAAAATTAGATACATGAAATAAAAGGATAACATAGAAATATTTGTTGCACGAAACTTGTTATTTATTTATTCTCTTTTACTTGTGAGCTCTTTATCGTTCAAAGAAATGGAGACGCCTTGTTATTCTTAAAAGTTGGGTTAAAAATCTACATTACAACAACTTATATTTAAAGGGTAAATGAAATGCTATACCTTCATGTAATATTAAAAATGTTCTCTAAGGGTTTCTTTTCATCTTCAGTGAATGCCGTGGAAAAGTTGGGAAAGTTTTATTGAGTAAAAACTCCCCATGGAATAACGCTTGTGGAAGCTATATCTTGCAGGAAACTCTGGGCGATACCAACTATGGGATGGATATATGGACCGCACTTGTTGGGTTTAAAAACTTTGACTGTTCCTCTTTATTGAGCTCTAGAATGTCTGTCGGCTGGTTTAAAAGTCGTTCCTGCGTATAGGGAATAACAAAGAGAATTTAATGACGCTCAGTACGTACAACAGCTTCATAGAAGCACATACAATACTAGAATATGTTTCATTAATGTAATCTATTGAAACCTAAGAATCCTTTACTTTTTGCGAACTTTTTGCAATATTACAGACCGTTTTGCTGTGATAAGTGCAGCTTTGAATCACCTTGTTATAATCATTTTTGAAATGTGTGATGTCGAATGACAAATTTTCACCTTTAAAACTAAAATGCTTTTATTAAGCTAAAAATATAAATAAATTATTTCAATACAGGTGCATACTCTATATCTTCTCGTTTTGTGAAATGTGTTTTGTCACTAGTCAAAACTCAATTGCCAACGTTAACGTCTTACGCCAACTGAAGAAAAATTTGTAAGTGTCTGATGTCAAACAAAGATTATAATTGATTTGTAACGAGATAATTGGATCGATAAATTAATAGAAAAACAATTTAGAATATAAAAGTAAATGAAGGAATGAGTTACCCAACATACAATGTGTAAATTATATTGATTTAGTAAAGTATTAGAAAAGATTGGTATAAAATTGTCTAGTTCCAGCATAAAAAATGCTCTTTAGGTGGAGGTCATACACAACATAGTCATGACATCGAAACTATGTAGAAGTAAATAAATAACAAAATATAATAAATTTGTTTCAATACGCTATACAAAATATCAATAGGACCGGACCACAACTGCAACAACTACCGAGTATGCCCGGGATAAGGCAATTAATAAGGCGAAAATGCCTTATGAAATTGTCATTGTATGTAGTCTGCACAAGCGGTGTGGACAATACGACTTTGAGCCGTCATAATCAATAATAAATAAATAAAAAAATTAAAAATTGTCAAATTTTAAATCAAGTTAAATTAAAGTTTTCCTTTAAAGACATCCTATGAATTCAATCAATTACAGAAATAGAATACTCCGTAGACTAAACATTTGATATTTACAGTTTGCTGTAAAGCATACAATGTTGCATGTACTGTTCGTATCGTAACGTGATTTTGCCCGCTCTCCAAGTTTCCATCAACAAATCACGTACGATCGTACGCAACCGTGCTAGGGTGTGTACTGTACCACGTTCTACGTGCAACCGATCATCGTACGGCCGCTAAACGACCAATACCAATACCGATCAAATAGAGCAACAAAAGAAGAGAGAAAAAAAAAACAACAACAACAATCTTCCGGCTGCATCTTTTCAATACAGTCGACCACAGTGCGGGTGGTTAAATTTTTCAGTTTCGGCTCGCGGCGCGTCGACCGTCGCTTGACGCCACAGAACAGTCCGAGCAACAGTGTTATGGTTGACTTTTTTTATGATCTCTCGCACAGATGCGCGTCTGTTTATGCAACGATGCTGCACCTAACGCGTTCGGTACGGCAGCACCCATAACCCACCCACAGCTAACGTTTATTAAAACGAGTGCGTATGTGAAATTCTCCACCCGGCTAACATCTGTATTCTGCCGATCTTTTCAATGCCGAGTTCTGGGTACGGAAAGCGAAACAAAACATCGAAAAAAAAACCCCTCCCCCATGGACCCAATAGTCCGATTTTTCTCTCATTCCCAATACCGATTTGCATACCCTTCGTCACGTTTGCCGAAGAATCGTATGTGGACCAGAGCATACGTTTTTTTTTCTGAACGTCCAGTGAACAGACCCGTCATGTTGTGGGGGGTAGTGAACAGAATTAGCAGAAACTGTGGGGTGATGTAGGTTTTGTTTTTTGTTCCTGTTGGGTTGGTTTTTGTTTTGCTTTCAACTCGAACTTGCACATCTGTACCGACATCCGATGACCGCGGTCACGCACTGGATGTAATGGGAAGAGAAGATGATATATGAGCCGAACGAATGACACCATTCTTCTGTGACGTTTGAATGAAGCTTCTGTTTCGTCTTTGAGTTCCGCGTCGTTACTGTTGTGTTTGGGCACATGTGTTTCGGTGGCTGATTGAAATCGAGGGTTTTTTTTCCCCTGGTTGACCAGCGGAAATATTGACTTTCTGTCAATAGTTAGCTTCACGTTGAATATCCTTATTGTTTGACCAGTCAATGGAGAAATTGTTCAAAATTGTTTAAAAAGTGAGCGTTTTAAATATATTTCGTCAAACGGTTGACTCCTCTGACAGTTAAACTATGTTTCAATTCTATTCATTTATTATATATTTACTTGTTGTTAATGTTAAGGCATAAGTATCGTAAATAATACATCAAACAAACAAATATAATAATGCATTTTTCCAACAAACATGACCAACATAATTATTTGATTTCTCCAATTTCTGCTCAATTTTGGTTAATGTAAGCAGTAGCTTCTCTAAGTTGCAATTTTCAAGTTATACCTTTAAAATTATGCATTACCTTAAAGACAAGTTTAGGATCCACTTCAGTTAACTAAACAAAAATTTTTGGTCGATTATATATTGTCAAAATATTATTAATATTATTTTTGCTACTACGGTTATACTGATTTTATTATCAATATTGATTGATTGATTGATTGAATTTATTGATGATCATAGTAATATATTTATTTATGTGGTTTTTAACAAAAATAACTATTATCTATTAACTTTTATTCGTTACTTCTTTAATTTTTACAGGCATGTAAACAACACGGATAACGTAAGATTAAGTTCTTTTTAATAATACTTCAAAAAGCCGATAAATACAGCTCCAAAAAATAAACTAGACGCTTCCTGTTAGGACAAACAAGCCCATAAACCACATTTGCAAAGCCGAAAAACTTATGCATTTCACCATTGCGGGCTATTGCTGGGCCCACCCGAAGGGGACATCATGCAACGAACATTCTCGTCCTGTTAGCCGAACGTAACAGCGCGCCAAACGATCCGCGTGACAGACGCACGACAGTTGCTTCTGCTGCTGTGCAACATACCATGCCACAACACGATCCTAGAAATCCCGTCCAAACATACAGTCACACACACACACACACCCACCTAGTTCTGGTGGTAGTAGTTATCAGTGAAAGCTTTCGCGCTCTAACGAACCAGAACGGAGACTCCCGTGTAAACGTGTCCCGTACGGCCCAAAGCCCGGGATCGTACCGCAGCCCGAACAGCAGGAAATGGAATCTGCCATTCACGGATGGTACGAGCATGGAACGGAATATTGCTCAATTTCCATCACCCATCACGGTGTACGGAGTGGTCTGCGAGTGGCAGCAGCATGATTCGAAGTCAACGCTAGCTTTTCCGTACCTAGCCGGCCTTGGATGTGCCGAATGGTAGCCGTGACACACTGTGCAACATCGCAGCGTGTGCAGCGATGCACCGATGCATCCCGACCTGGCATTTGGGGAGCAAAAAAAAAAAAGGAAAGAAAGATAGCGAATAGAAACGGTGTAGAAAATTACATTCACCCAGTGTGTGTGTGTGTGTGTCGTTCTTGAAAATCTCGTTTCATCACCACACGGTTTTGTGGTTTCCGAGGTACCGCATGGCCCAGGGTATAACAACCCGGTACATGGTACATTGGTGGAACTATGGGTGTGAGAGTACGCCTGCCAACGGCCATTTCAATGGAATTCATTGCATTGTTTTAGCAATTTTGAGTGACATTTTGGACACCCGGCGTCCATTGCTTACTGCCCGTTTGTACAATGGCTAACGAGGGTGAACAGCGTTTCAGAAATTTAATTCTGACCATTGTTAAGATATACTACACGACAAAGCTCGTTTCAAGCTCTTCGAAAAGGTGATGTTCTTAAAAGGAAATGGTCCGCAAACCAATGTGAAATTGGGTGTTGTTAAGCTGGAGTTTAATCTATTATTATTGAAATTAAAATAACTTCAACTTGAGTTTAATTTACATTATTAGTAATGAAATTTTACATTTTTCTCTTGTTAAGCTAAAGCTTTAAATGTTTAATCAATTTAGTGACGCTTCTCCCGCTGGACCTTCTATGCGCAAATTTATACCACCAGACAAACAAAACACTCTAAACGATATTCTATCCTTCCAGGCGAAGGACATACGTCCTGTTACAGCAACAAAAAAAAATAAAACGGACACCAGCTACCGGTGACATTTGACTGACACATTTGCATTGACATTTGCATCTGTTAAGCTCGCAGTTGCACAGGTTTGCTGGCGAACAGTTCGCGCAAGGGTTCTTGTAGTACCAAGAAGAAAAAACAGGCCGCACAGGCCGTATGTTCAATGCTGGATGTCTGTCAGAAATATCACAAGGGTAACAAGGTCCGTACGGGATGCAGTAGAGAAGAATCGTTAGGCAACGGGACGTAGGGACCACATAACACATTACACGAGCGCACGACGATGTTGTTCGCCCGTCCGATGGTTCGATGGGTTTATTCCTATGGCCAAAAACTTTGACAACTCCGTAGTACTCCGTGGTACCGAGCACTGTATGAAATGTTCTAGCTTATGCTCGTGCGATTGAAATTAACTGCCACTGCCTGTACGTCACAGTGGGCAGGCCGGGCAGATGAAGGCATCTGAGGATCCCGGGAAAAAGCTGGCAGCTGCACGTACCGGATGTAAGCAAACATTTCGTCTGATAATATTTGCAAACCAAGGTCTTAGCGGACGATGTGATTTTTATGGCTCGGGATCGGTTTATAAACGAACGTTGACGTTGGTGGTGAATAAATATTTCGTTTCTATTTACATTTATCTTAAATGTTGAAGTTGTCTTTTCGAAGTTCATACATCAAATAACATCCATTGCTCTGATGTCGAGTGTATCGAGAGAGGATAGTACTCAAACTTAAGCACATAAATCTGCATATTTGGAAGTAATTTAATTTTAGTAAGTCCAATTTTATGTGCCGAATCGTCAATTTAGAACTGTTTATTAGTAGCCGAGGAACTAAAAGCTATCATTTTTATTTGAAGGATCTGCTTGGAAGCATTACAACTTTTTTTTCGGCCAGTAAAATGCGATAATGCTGTGTAATACCATCCTGTGTAATAACCACAGCCACAATCTACATCGTAATCAAAAGCTCGAAAACGGCACAAGCTAATCTGTGCTACGTTATGCAAAGCTTTACAGCTTCCAACTAACGAAAAGTATCTTCATCAGGCACCTCAATTGTTACTCATAACGTTTCCCATATAATCTTTTCTGTATTTTTTTTTCCTCTCTCCTCCTTTTTATGGGGGAGGAAAATTCTCTCTTACAAAGCGATTTTATCCGATGGGGCTAACGTTGAGGCAAACGCTCATCACTCCACCTTCCATGTTCCAGCGTGCAGCGAGATCTGGATGGAAAATGCCCAACCAGTACCCGGAACGAATTATCAGCAGCATGGTGAGAGGGAGAGGGAGCCAGGGGGGAAGATGGGGGGAGGGTGGATTTTTGCCTTTTCTTATGGCGAAGTGTACACCAACCGAAGGAAATGTGTACACACTTGAAACTTCTTTTCCCGGGACCGGGAAGGTTTACACACACGCGATGCCTTTACAGAGCCGCACAGCGAGCGAGCAGCAATTTTCCTGCAAAGTCATCCGTTTGGTGAACGAATGATTAAGTTTGAATCGTGCACGACGGTCGACGATCCGGAGGGTTTTCCTTTTTTTTTTTGGTCTCAAATATCATATCATCATCCTCATACATACATCTCCTCATACATCTCCTTCGAAGATGTGCGCTTCTTTATCGTCCGGTAATGCGTTGATCAAGTTCGGGTTTCATCTTAACTTAATCTCGAACAATTTCTGTGACATGCAATGGGCAACACTCCGACAAACGGGTTCATTGTCATGTCATGTGTGAAGTTATGTCCGTTTGAACCAGGGAAATGGCATTAGCGTTTGGGTTGTTGAAATGTTGACAATTTCTGGGCAAATGATGGGGATGGAAAACTTTCAAAGTTAGCAATGATTTTGATTTAAGGTTTAAAAGTCACAATCCGCCGCAAAACAGGGTGTGGTTCGAATGCATGCAAAAAAGCCCAAAAAATGTATGCGATTGAAACAAATCTTTCATGGATCTTTGGATGTTTAGTAGGTCTTCAAGATAAATGGATGATTTGCCGATTTATCGCTTCTTCGTTTCTGGGCTAAACATTGCTGGAAATTTCTAATCCAATCTCACATCTAATAGACATTGCGAGGTTCTTCATCACATTCCAGTCATATCAGTCTCATTGTTTTGATACTGTTTAATGTAGGGAATCTAAAATGGAGGAGAATTTCTTTATTGCTGATCGCCAAACGTTCAATCGTATTCTGTGGGAATTTGCATTGTTTTAGTCGTTAGGGCATTATTTAGGACAGGACGTAAAATATTTCACTCTTCCTATCAGACAGATCACAGATCATTCACTAAGATTGTGATGTCACAGTTCATAGGAAAGACATTTGAACGTTGGTGAATGGATATCATGTACTCAATTTTTGACACTTTTGCAGAACAATGTCTATC
>STHB01002093.1:0-17920 GCA_018908115.1 Anopheles rivulorum | reverse complement strand
GTGAAGAATAACAACATTGTAAGAGAAGTTCTCTCTTGTCCTTTCTTTGATTTTTTTTGAATTTCTGTGAACTGTACAGTGTAAGTAAAAGACCTTTGTTAGAAGTTTTCTTTTCTTTCTTTTTTCATATTTTGTCATTTTACTCATGTTTTGCATGTATTTCTTCTTCAACTTGTTGTGGAAAGATTTTTCGTTTGCTACGCCGAACAACAAAAAGATCAAAAACTTTACCAAGTGCTACATCGGGGGCGAAAAGTTCCAACATTTTTCGTGTATTGGATCGCTCTTGAAAATCTTTTCCATTTGTTCCACAATTAGCTCCCAACTTTCGCCATGTTTGAGTTTGCTGCCAGAGTTCCCGCGCCCTGCTGACGTTGATGAAATGTTAATTAGACTCCTTTCGCTTCCTAGGCGGATGTTGCTTGCATTGATATTTTGCTCACATCTTTCCTTCTTTTTTGTGTCTTGCTTTTTTGCTTTCTGTTTTTGTTTCGTTTTGGTTGCTGTGTTTCACCGACTGAACCACCAAACAACAACTATCTGCACATTGATTTTGGCCGGAGTGTTTATCTTGCCTTCGCCGCTTCGCTGTAGGACCCATTTTTGTCTCGAAACGTGCTCAAGTGCTGAAGAATGCTAATGGCATTCGTTGAAATAAACTTAATTTGCGAAGGTTTTGTAATCGCAATAAGCTTATGCAACGGCTAAAACTGGTTACTTGTACATAATGGAGCCGTTCAACTTTTGGCACTCGAACATTACGGAAAGTAATCAACAAGTGAACTTTTTGCTTGCTCTTCCATTCCGCTTTCCAGCGTACTGAAATGCTGCACGCGAAGTACACTTGGTTTAAGAAGTGTTGCGAAAGTTTCGCACCCAGAAGTGGGTAAATATTTGGATTTGGACGCTCGTATCTCGTCGCTGCAGGAAGTAGATGTATCTGTCACTCACGAACGGAAGGATCGTGGTTGAATTAGCGGCCAGCAGTTACACGCCATTCAATGCAAACTAATCTGCTTCATTTCGCTTGTCACGGGCAGCTGAAGGCATTCTTTTCTGTTTTTCCTCTTCCGATCAACAGCCGGCAAGACAACACACGGCACAGGAATGTTGGTTGCACATTACACGAAACGGCGCAACAGGCGGAACGACAAACGACGGTAACAACGACGTGTTGCATTTTCTACAGCGACACCTCCAGGATCCGTGCAACGTGTTTTGGGTCGCACCGAATATTTATCGCTGCTTACTCATAAAGGTTGACGCGAGATTAACGCCTCCATTGCCTACGCATCTTGTTGCGCTACTGCAACGCACTGTTGTGTGTGTTTACCGGCGCCAGTCGTACGACCACCGGTGAACCTGGTCGCCCGTCGTCATCCGCTCGGTAGGGGTTTTAAATCAAATTAAATTGTCAGCTGCTTTAAGGCGACGATGAATGTTGGTACAGTTGCTGCACACTGCACGTTGCACTTGCCGTTTTCGAGATCGTTTGTGGCCGAACGTGTTTGTGCTTCTTCCACCCTAGCTTTTATTCTCTTTCCACGAGGTCAAAATCCAACACCCCAGAGCACGGTCATGTGTGTTACAAACACACACGCGCGTACACACGCAAATACGCATCATCAGCACTAAGGCAAATGAAATTCGCCTCCAAGAATGACACATGCTACGCGTGCACTCAAAATGTGTCGTGCCGGGATGACAATTCTTCCTGCGGTTACTTTAATCAACGAACCGTTCCCATCCGCACGCTTGCTTCGGGGAAACCTCCACCATATTGCGCACCAACCGTCAACGACCAGGCGTCTCCATCGGTACCAGGCGCCTCCATCAAGCATGTTACAGCTGCGCAGCGATGAAACAGCGAACGCGAGTGCGAACCGTTCGTATGAATGAATTACGAAATGATTTGCTGCCGGTGCCTGGCTTTTGCCTTCATTCTTTTGAATTTCTTTACGTTTGCTGCAACCGTTGCCACAGTGGGACACGTTATGGAAAGGGCTGGCAATGTGCCCAAGAAGAGAAGAATGAATCAAGCGCCCCGTGACATGGATGTAGGTTGCGGCTTGTCGCACGATGAATGACAACGCTTTGTGTTTTCCAATAATTTTATGGCAAACTTCATACTTGCGGAGCAAATCTGCATTACATCTTCCCCTTCAAACCGACAAGTCATGCTCTTTAACCACCGCTGGTACTGCTTGCTGATGATGTGTGGCAAAGCAACCGTCTGACAAGTTCCACACACATGTGACAACCATTGTTCGGTGTAAGCATCCAGATAATGATTTGTTGAATGCGAGCAAAAACCACTGCTTTCCAACTCCAGCTCCAACTACAGCAAAGGCAAATGATATATTTTCCCTTTCTATAGCTCTTGTGAGTTCAATTTGTACACAATTTTGTACTCATTCGTTTCGTTACTGAATCTTTAGCAGCAGAAGTTTATTCTGTAGATCGATAAAAACCCAACCAACAAAGCAATAATCGTATCATATGCGAATTATAGAACGGTCACAACCCAACCAAACACCAAGCTTCAATATTTCCAATCATCTTATTCTTCTCGCATCCGGAAACCTTCCCGCAAACCAGATATGGGACAGTGATAGGTTTCTGCTTGGCGAGTGTGACTAAAGAGAGAATTGGTTCAACTTCCTCCAGATCGCCTATCGAATTCCGTCGCTATTTCCATTCACCCATCGGCAGACTATCGGCACACGGAACAATGTCGGAAGTTTTTATGACAGCTGTCACACCGTACAGTTTTGCTTCCCGCATCTTGCCGACGTGCTCTCCCATCGGGGACACGTGTCTCGTAAGGTGATGAGAATTCCCTAATCTTCACGCAATTACCGCGTTCGTCCCGGTACGGTCAATGGTGGGTTGCGTTGAAGCTTACTGCACTTGTACGGCAGCCTTCCGGCAGTGAACATGTTACATGCTTCAAATCTTCACCACAATCCACAATCCTGGTGCGGCAGTTTTTAGGAACCGGAGAGCTCTCACGGCGAGGCGATCGCTTGCGGAAGGAAAACCACGGTTTATCGCCACGCAACGACATCATAAAGCGACGTCAAATCATAAACATGAATTATGATGATTCATATTGAATTTTCCCCACGTAGCTCGTGGTCGCTTGTAGCAATTTCGGGCTCTCTACTGATGCCCAAAGCAGAAGCAACGACACTGGAAAAATGACGCCGTTTCATTTCATTCTTGTGTGTATCACGATGCTTAATAATTGTTTCGGGGAGGGAAATATACGTCCTCTAATATGGTGGCTATTTATTGTCATAGGTTAGAACAGCCCAGGAAGCGTACCATTGTACACCATTAAAGGACAGGTTTTTATTTCGTAATGAATTAGACGCTTTAAAAATTATAACATTTCTATCGTTTCGATCTTTTTTGGTGGAACTTTTTACACTTTTACTGCAGCATACTGCTGACAACAATAAACATGTCTCTGGCAGTATTTTTAAGGTAGACAAAAGCGGAAAAGATACAAAAAATCGTCTTCTCCTTCCCTCTCCCCAGGGCGACTAAGATAACCTAGGCCGTTTGTTTCGGTCAAGCACTCAAGCGTTTGCCTTTGTGCACTCTCGAACAGCAACCACACAGCGACCCGATGGAAGGTGGAAAAATGGACAATAAGAGATGCACCACCCAGGCTGGGTGATGCTTGACTATAAATTTTCGCTTAATGGAAGGCCATTTCTTTCTCGAAATGTCACTTTGGAAAATGAGAATGAAACTTCAACTCATCCAAACGGATGAAAAACAAATGACCAACGGTGCAGAATGGTACGTAGCTGCGGAAGATTGCAGACAGCAAATAATACACATGAAATGTGTGCCACGCGATAAACCATCAACATTCCACCGGCAACCAGCACAAGTCGGTAGTTTTGGACGGTTTTTCCCCCATCAAAAAGCTATATAAACGCGACGGTCAACGGCAGACGAGCTTTCGCATTTAAAATTGGATGGTTTTGTTAAATGCGAAGTGGAAATAAAACTGTGGCCGGCACGTTTGCCAACCGAGGCACGGATTAATCCAATTTGATTGCACTTCACCCGTTCGGTCGCGGCGGTGTTGCCGATGCATCGAATGCGGACTGCACACCAGAAAAGCAAGATGCACAAAAGAACTGCACTGGTTGCGCTGTGCAAACATTTGTTGCCCAAGCCCTCGGAAAATGGGTATTAAGACGAGCTTAAGCGCAATGCCGATTGGCTGATGGCCAGCCAGGGGAACAGAAACAAGCTCGTTTCTTCGTTGCACCGTTGCGTTGCTTCACGGTGCAACATCTCAAGTGGTATCAACGCGGAACCGTGCCGGACCACAGCATGGGAACAAAAATCCTTTTCAATAGATTGTAAACAGGCGAAATCAATCTGAAATGTAAATGGAACGGAAAATGTGCCACGAATGTCTTGACGAACTGCCGACTTCTTCCCTCCAATCCGGTGCAATCATCGGTATCGGATGCATTGGCTGCATCAAGTGCAATCCACAAAGCAAAGCCACGTGACAGTGGGCGGGAAATGAAATTCGCGCACACAGATGATTTAATGCCATTTCGATCGATCGTGCCCGGCCCTGGCAATCGTGCCCGGTTAATTTCAAGTAGAAGCTGGCTTGTTTACGCACTGCGGTGAATCTTTTTTGCACTGCTGGAGTCAAAGTCACACGGCACGGTGAGCATTATGGTGCGAAAGGTTCGCAATGCGACGTTCCGTGCTGGCTGTTGCAAGGTTAAGCATCGAAGATTCGTTCGGAACTTTGCTCCAAAAATCTATTTTTCCCCCCATTTACTAAGATGAAACTACGAAACGGAAGTGAAACTTGAAAACTCTTCAGTTTATCACTGCATGAATCGACATCAAATTGGTTTTTCCAACGTGACGTTGCAAGTGGTATCGGAAAAAATCCCATTCGACCCAGCTAGCTAGCTGTTGGTTTTTGTCTGTCGATCCATCCGAATGCACAACAATCACGCTTCAATAAATTTTGCCTCGCTCCTCTTTCTATCTGATGCCCGACGTCGGCGGAACGAAAGGAAGCAACGATTCGATGTCTTTCATCGGTTGTTTCACAACTCTGCCCATCACCTCCATCGCGTCGGGGAGCAAGATCGCGTTTCAAAACTTATGACAGCCGAGAGCCATTTGCACCAAATCGTTTCCAGCTACATCGCAGCGCGCAACATGCCAGGCTAGGTGCAAAGGTGTAGCAATTGCCAATAATGTGCGGTTCCGAACGCGTTGGCGAAAGGGGTCGGTCGGTCTATTACCTTACCAATCGACCGAACGTACGAACGGACCGGGACACACGATACGGAACTTCCCCATTGGCACCGTTTAATGGACCGGTGATGACCCAAGTGCTAGACGTATGTGTGAATCACACCAAATCAACCACAACCGCAAACCGTCGTGAGCTTACCATTCCGCCCCTTGTTGTTGCGTCTAAGCAAGGATCTGTGTCGTGTGGGTTTCGTGGGTACGTCGGTTTTCCCTTTGATGCACTTTGCCTTTCGGTGCCGGCTGGATGGATGGTGTTTTTCTCATCCGAACGAACCACATCAAACATTTGCCGAGCAAAATGGTAGCAAACAAAATATTATTGTTCCAAGCGGTGTGCCAAGCGACGACGTGGCAAAGTGGTTCGGGAGCATAATTTCTGGATAATTTATTTGATTAGAGAAATGGAAAGATATATCATCGCTTCGTTCGCTTCGGCAATCATGGTGATAGATTCGCAGCAAATTGGCTTTATATCTGCTAGCAATTAGACGCGACGGTGCGATTGCTGCTCTATTTTTCTGCTGCTGGCTATTCTCTGCCTATCTTTCTCCATTTCTTTCCACAGACAAACACACACATACATCCACAAGTAGGGGGGTTATAATCGCCCTCCATCAGCTGACACCAATCGGACACGAATGCGATTGCTATTAAGTGCAATGTAATCGATTTATCTTCTGCAGCTTATTCCTTTTAATGGATTAACGATCGAACCCAATCAGGCGGGCGTACAGCAGCCTTTCCTTCGTACGCATCAGCAGGCAAACATCATATTTCGACCATCGACAACAGCTCGCGAACAAAAACACGTCGCGGAAAGTATCTTCGAACCGTAATAAATAAGGCAAATAACGATTACTGACGAGGCGCAGGCCCGTTTCCGTAAAAGGGGGACCAAGGTACGGACCGACTCGTTAAGTGGCTCATCGCGATAAAAAGAAGGAAGAAGAATGCTCCCAAGATGCTATTCCCAGATTTGCCGCGCCCGTACGATTAAAAGCGTGATACGTCTGTAAGACGCAGCTAATCCAGTTCCGCAACTAGGTCACACACGCGCGCGGTTCGCAATAAAACAGCTACTTCGTTCCGATCAATAAATCTTCCGATCGGTTTGCTTCCTGATGGGAGTTCGCTTCCCAACGTGCGCACTTTGCAACGTCGCGTACGCTGTGCAACCGGACGGAGACGCTTTTTTGCATGCGTGTTTATATTGGGCGAATATTAAATTGCTTTCCTGGCGTTTAGAGCAAGGAAGGAATTGAATTACTTCCCCAACTTGGAAATTACTTTCTTTCTTTCCTTTGCCTGCTTCCAATGGGATCTATCTATATTCATTTACGCGTTTCGTAAAACGATTTTCGTTAGGGAGACAAGGATTTTGCATGATTTTGAATCGAAATAAATAAAAAGGGAAGTTACGAAGCTCTATGAGCATTTTATATTCTTCCAGATAGAAACGGAGAATACGATCTAACCTTGAACCTTCCACATTTGTGTTTGTACCGAACAGACTAACGAAAGGGCGCGTAACGTCGATGGGTTGGAAAATGAGCGATTGCCATTTTATAAACAGCCACCCGCAACCCGGATTTTCTTCCCTTTTCTTACCAAACAACCATCATCATCTTAGCTTTCTCCATATGTGAGTTTGGTTGGCTGGAAATGGAAAACCCACCTTCCGTAACCTTCCCAACCAGCTGCTCTTCCGCCATCGTATAGAAAGCCATTCATCACGTACGCAGCTCACAGCGAAAGGCACAAATCTCACCACGGAAGTGGCCCACCAATAGACGGGTAGACAATGGCTTGCTTTCTCCACCAAAAATACGCTATAATCGCGCTGGCTAACCTGACCGGGTGCAGTTTGGCGCACGAGAAAGCCTCGCCAGTTACGAAAACCATCCGTGCCATGAATCATTAGAGACGGAATCCTTTCACTCATCCTAATTGACTCATTAATTTTCCGGAAAAACTTTTACCGTCACCTTCATTGCGATTCCACACAGTTGCGCGACATGGAGGACAGCATGTCGCAGCGACAACCGCTGACCACAAAGACCGCAACAACGCGAACCAAGCGATCGCGTCGACAGCCGTGCAAAGTGAAGCAGTGCAGTGCTGCCAGCAAGCGCTATAGGCACCAGCACACGGATTTGCGTCCGTTTCGATTTGACATCGGATGGTATAAATCCTGCCGCCGATCTGCCACTTCGAAAAGTGAAACCAACTTTCAAGCGTCTCACCGTCGGGTCGTTGAGCAAGAGGGAAGGCGAGAAGACGATTGTGATGTGGCATCATATTTCTTTACCGCTCGCCTGACCCCATCTCCACCGAACTGTTCCATAAAATACGTCCCACCTTTTCCGTTCCTTTTGCCACGTTCCAACACAGCAGTTCTGTTCGCCTGTTTCGTATAAGCAGCTTCTTGTTGATTTGAGAGCTATTTTTATTCGCCACTGCCAGTGTGCTGATTCTTCTAAAAAACAAATTCTCGCCACCAAACACCACCACCCCTCCCCCCTCCCCCCCTCACCATATTTGCCTGTCGCATTTCATAAGTTGTCTTTCGTACTCGGAAAAAGTCTGCTCGCCACAATCGCAACAGGGTACATCTCTCTATCTCTTTCTCTCTCTCTCTCTCTTTTTTCCTTTCTCGACACACACACACACATCATTTTCCACCGGTTGTTTCAAGTACATGACAGAACAAATTTTTATTTGCCAAAAACGATCGTTTTGACTGTTGTTACACTTTTCGCCTGCGACCGTAGCCCAACACCGGTCCACCGGTACGATCGCATTTTCCTTCTCGTCATCGTCAAGTTGGTCCATACCCGCCACCAGGCATGTTTTCCATTTTGCCTACTGGTTGGTGCATTGATGTTTTGTGCTTGGCTGTCAGAGTGGTTTTTTTTATCTTATTTCGTTGGTATATTTCGTACGTTACCCAGCCCAGCGATTAATGGTGACGAGCGAACGAACCCAAACCATTCGGACAAAATGGTCTGATTGGAAGTTACCCACCCGTTTGGTGAAGTTCGACGCTAGGTATGACAATATTTGTGAAACATTTTCCCCTTATCCTTTTTGTCCTTTTTCCAAGTAATTTTCATTCAACAGCCGCTTATCTACCAGACCGAACGCAAGCTTGTTTCACTTTTTTCTTTAGCGAGTGAAATTGTGTGCGATTTTATCTAGTCTCGCTTTGTACAGTGTTCTCCTTTTTTATAGTTAAGCAAATGCCTAGACACTATGGAAAGAAAGGAAAATTACAAAATACTACTCCGATCGGCTGGTCCCTCAATACGAGACACAGCACTACGTAATCGGCTTACACAGAGCATCGAATCTTTTGCGTTGTTTTTAAAACAATCAGCAAAAAATCGTCCGTACCGTACCCATTACCGGCAAATTGGGCTTAAATTGGAGCTGAGGACACAAAAGCTGCGTAATAGAATTACAAATTGTTCAATTTTTTAATCGATTTTCTCTTTGGTTCTGTAGAGCTTTTAGCTTTGTTGCAATTGATCGTTTTTCATGTGTTTATTTTTTCGTCTTCTGTCTTTCTAGATGTGTCCATTACATTCGAGTTTTAGGTAAGAGCGAGTTATATAACTTCATTTAAAATTCCTCAATTTCTTAACCTCATGTTGTCACGAACGGGAAAGCACGCGTATGATGTGATACTAACAAATGGGAAGTGATTTTTATCGCGCATAAAACATCTCACATCATCGCGGCGCGATGTTTTGATCCCAGATACGACTCTAATTATCTATGCATGTACAAGCCATTAAACGCACCGGGCTCGGCATTGCGCACATGACCACAAAGCATGGTTCGAGTGGAACATCATATCATTAAAAGTGACACCATCGGTTAGCCTCGCCCGTCGGTTGGCTGCATGGGAACATTGACACGCCGAGAAAACACCGGAACATCGCACTCTAATGAGCCGTCAGATTTACGTGCCACGTTCGTGATGGTGTGGCCGTGATACGTGATACAGTTGTCACCATTGTGTACGTTTCGGTGCGGCCAAACACCGCACAGACAATGTAACAAGAAGCCTAGCTTTAATTACGATTATTAAAAATCATTTGAGCATGGCAATCAAAATGAAAACCAGCCGCCATAAATTTCCACCGCACACAGCGGTTAGGATTCCCAGACCCCCGGGTCCGGGTCTTTTCTTCCGCTTCTGCTACGGACGGACCGGCAGCAGTAATTCTATTTGTCTTTTATATCACCCGAGGCAGCGTTCAGCGTCGCTTCCGCTGGGCGTCTCCTCTTGGACATCTTTTCGGGCACAATGGGGACGAGACTTCATCACGCTCAAACGCCCATAAAAAAATACACCCTCAATCCACCCAAGTGTCGCACCCACTTGGCTCGTTATGGGTTTGATGTTTTAATTTCCCGAGATTCCGCTCACACGCGTGGCCCGGCCGGTTTGACGACTCGTTTGAAATTGAATACACCAAAAAAAAAAAAACCCCCGGTGGCCACCGCAGGAAGGAAAGTCACCGACAAGCACGTCCACGTTCGCGGTGCTACACGGCCTCTAGACGGCGGTTGAAAACAATTGATGTAGAAATGATGACGGCTGGTATTCTACACCGCATCACCATAAATTATCCGCTCACACACGGCAGTACGCGCTCGATCACAATCGGCTCGGTGAGGGAAAATTTAGAGCGGCGACTTAGACAAAGTCGAAGCATTCTAGACGCCCATAGCGTTTGCGTGGTACAGCATAAAACGGGGGGGGGGGGGGGGGGGGGGGGGGGGGGGGGGGGGGGGGGGGGGGGGGGGGGGGGGAGGTGTGACTCGTCGATCACCACACGCTGCACGGGTGAGCTGTTCAATAAATTAAAATAAATGCATCCCCTCGTGACATGTTCAAGCCGTACGAGATCGATCGATTTTACTTTCCCTGTCGAGCAAAAAGAACACGGAAAACAGCAACTCGGGAAGACTAAGCCGTCTCCCAATGTTTTCCTGTGGCTCACGGTGATGTGACGTGGAATTAAATAAACTCTTATTTACACTAATAGCTTTCGGGAAACTCTTACCGAAGCTACCATCCGAACGACCGGATGTGGTTTGTGGCAGGATTTGGCTCGAGGAAATTCTGGGGAAAATCGGTTCTGCTGTGGGCACGCTCTTCAATTATTCTTACCAATAGCTCGATTCATAATTGATGTGATTTAGACAATGGACATCGTTTCTCAGCAATTGGGAACGATATGAGAAGCGCATTGGAGCAATGCCACCTCACGTCTGATGATTGCAGAACGAATATCCTAACGAATCTAATATTGGAACATTTATTTTTACGACATTAAAATTCTTCTCCATAAACTTGGAGCATGAGTAAAAATCAATAAAGCAATCGCGTTCCGACTACCAAATCTTAAGCACGAAACTACAAACACTTTAGCTACTCTAGCGTTACCTAACCTTCCCGCAACGAGTCACCTTGTTCGACCACTTTAAGCAAAAGGGTAAAACGAAACCTGACGCAATTTAGCTCATCCAAACAAATCAACCACCAGCTGAGCTGTGAAAGCGTGCTCTCCAACAGCTCCAAAAAGTGGGATCTCAATCCCATTCGGCAATTTAAAGGGGTTAAGGTAAAATTACCCACTCAAGCTTTATTTCAACACTTTGCATCTTTCTTCTTTGTGTTTGTCTGCTTCTTCTTCCTCTTCTTCTGGCACGTTGGTCCCTCCCGGAGGTGGTTCTTGCCTCACCACGCTCTAATGATTCCTGAGCATTGGGTTTTTTGGACAAGTGCAGATTTAAGCCTCATCCGCACAACCCCCCTCCCCTCCCATTCCTTCCACTCCCCTCGTTAAATCCCATCCTCCCGTTGACGTTCGGCGGACATTGAGCACGTTTTTATTACCCGCGCTACGCCGTTATGTCTTACCAATGCGCGGTGCTGAGAAGTGCGGAAAATTGTACCTCCAAACAGCTGCAACATTGTAGGCCAGAAGCACAAACACGGCGGGATATGTTCTAGATTGCCCTCCAGTGGAAGGAACGAGCGACGTTCAATGCGTTCATCGCGGGGCAAAGAAAATATGAAGCATCGTGGTACGCTGGGGTCGAAAGATGGGTAAAGAGTGGAGAATACGAGACTCGGAACGGGGAAAAAACAAAATATTGCGTACGGTGTGTAGTCGTAGTCGCGGTACTGGTGCCTGGTGCGTCGCTGAAACAGGACTGCAGGAAGGTGAAGCAACAGAAAACTGTTAAAGCAACAACAACAAGGAAGAAAAAAAACATGCTCATACACACACACACATATCAGCAGCTGCTGCTGAACAACACTTAAAATTTATTGTTATATGCCTTGGCTGTGCTGCTCGAGCATGGGACCGCAAGAGAAGCTGGCGGCCAACGACGCCCGACGACAAACCCGATCCGGAAGCACGTCATCACACGCAAGTGCCCATCCCCGAGGGGGGTCCATGGTTCATCCCTTTCTCGAACAGAAGTGCTAGGCAGGGGGGGGGGGAGAGTCCTGGGAGGAAAGGTGGAGGGAAGGTACTTTATTTTTACTGTCCCCGCTGAACTATCTTACGCTCAACGTTTTGTCTTATCTTGCCACGCTCAATAGTCGGCCGATGGGAGGACCCGTTGTACGTCCCGTGGTGGCTGAACCTTGTAAATTGTGCCTTTGTGTCGAAGATTTCTCTTCTGCTGCCTTCGACACACCGGCACGCGGAAGCACGCGGAAGGCGAGAAGTTGAACTTCTCCACCGTGCTTGAGACAATGACCTCCGCTTAGGGTGGCTGGTAAGCAGAAACAAAACAAAACAAAGGAGAAAAAAAAAGACAACCCAGGACGGAATCAGCTCCGAAACAGTACCCTTAGGCCTCGCCGGTTCGAACAATGAATGGACCACCGATATATCCTTTCGTCCGCTTTACACTCGCCGCCAGTTTCGACTTCAAGCAAAAGGATAACTTTTGTTTCGTTAGAGAGTTCTGCTACGCAAGCAAGGTTAGACCAGTTTTACGCACTTAATATAGAAACCACCAACACAATCAAACCGAACACTTTTATTTGAATGTTTGGAGAACAACAACAAAAAAGTTCTATAAAGCGGCCAAAGCAAACGAAAAAAAAAAATAGTCTCATCCAGTTGGCCACTCAGCCTGATAACTGAATCAGCTCAGCAGTTCGAAATGGGCAACACTTTTACGAAGCCCTGCACATTAGTTTGGCGTGAGCCCAGGGTTGGGTTGAACTTTATGTCTTTACCTTCAATCAGTGTCCGGTAGGTTGTGGAATTGATGTACTCGAAACAGCAGTTTATGCCGTTTCCCTTTTTCTTCTCATGAAGTATTTTCATTTCGCTTTTGGGCAGGTCCTTTGCATACTGACAAAGCCGTCGAACAATCAGCCGTACGAGATCTGCCCCCTTGGAGTGGGCAAATCTCAAGGGAAAGGGACCAAATTATGGAGGTCTAATGGAACCGTACTTATTAAGCGTAAAAACTTTTGGGGTCACCGATAAAGTTATGCCTTTCGTCTAATCAAACCAATGCTTTACGAGCATTCCGGAGTACCTCAACTCGCTACCAAATCTCAACAACTACATTTTAGTAGTTTGAAAAGCTGTCTTTAATAATTCACCCCTAACAACAAAAAAACACACACACAAGGGTGATAAATCCTGTGTGTTGAGAACGACACAGTCCAGTCTGGACGGCTGGACGTTCCAACGTCACACAGGAAGACAATCGTACAAATGCGACATGTTAAATCCGTTCTTCTTGTCTTTGCGACAGTGTAGTGTATGAAAAAGGGTATCAGCCATCCGGCGCACATGTGCTATCTTTTAGGGTTTCTTTTTCTCTCCATCATACATAATGCGCTTCTTGTGTCACTGAACACACTCATGTGATATCCAAAACTATTTCGCTAGAAAAAAAGAACATTGTGGTATAGTGAATCGCTACTATTCTGTTTCTCTTTTCGCTTTCGTTTCCTTTTCTCCAGGGACAGCTTTAGCCAGTCTCGCGATCACGCAATACTCTTTCATTTTGCCTTTGGTTTTTTGGTTAGTGAAAGAACGGGTTCTTTTTTCTTCTTGTGATGGTTAAATTATTCCATCTAATTTATTATCCTCTTGAGGTCTGCGGCGCAAGGAAAGAGACAATACTTCCGAACGTTTCTCATCATCAGTTCCATAAGGTTTTTGTTTCTTCCACATCAACCAACTAGGCAGCGAATTTGGTTAAATTTAATCTTCTTTATTCTCGTACGTATGCGCGGACTGGACTATTTTCTACGCCTTTCAACGACCTTTCGGCATTCGGAGAAAATATTTAATCTTTCCGTTACCGTGTGTGACATGATCGCTTGGGGGACTAATAATTTACGGCTGCAAAATGTTTTCCAAATTTAAAACAATATTTAACGCACTGTTTAAACGCTGGCAGAAGAGCAAGCAAAACCTGTCCCAGATAGTGGAAGTATCACACAAAATGGGTATGACACACACAAACCGGTCCCGAGCGACATATGAAAAACTTTGCTCGTTTTAGTGTTTCCACCAAACGGCGGAAGGAGCTGGTTCGCCCGGCCAAAAGCGAACAAAAGAACATGTGCACATGATATTCGGCACTCAGTGGGAATGCTGCTCATTCGTTACGATCGTGTGTCTAAGGGGGAGGAGTGCACGTGCTCATCTGTCGAACGAACGAACATTCTTTGTCCGGATGCCATGTGTGTGTGTGTGTGTGTGTGTGTGTGTGGAAGAATGGGAAAATATTGCCATGTCTCATAAAAGCGAGTGATGTTGCCCATAATGCACATAAGTCAAACATGTCGATGGAGGTGTCTGGCAGCCGTTCGCATTTTATCTTCGTGCATATAAACACATGATATGAGCGCGGAAGATCACATCACGCAAATGGGGAGTGATATGAATCATACGCAATGAGTGCATAATGTTCACATGTGTTTTTTTGTTTTCTATTTACATTTAACGTTTAATATCACACCAAAATGTGTAGAAATTGCACTATTTAAAGCAAAAGAATGGGAACTGAGATTTATAAAATTGTTTACAATTATACAAACCTGAGCAACTCCCCGAGCGTGTTATGCTTTAATTCAATTACCTTCAATCGCTTAGGGACAACGAATTAATGCTCGCCGCAGAAGTGTCTCGTGCGCACTCGTAAAAATGCGACACCCAAAGGACCCTCAGGAAATGACTTGTTTACCGCTCTTGTAGCTAATTTCCACGCAATTTCGTTGCCAGCTAGCGTTACCTTGCAAGTTCCCATTCCCAAGTTCCCAAGGCATCGATTGAAACGATGTCCCGATGAGAAATGGATCATTAAATGTCCATCCTTCCATTTGTGTTGTGATTTTTCGTTCGTATTTTTATCTCCTTCAATTCATGTTAGCCCTTTTTTTCTTTGTCTCCCGGAACTGCATTCAGCCCCCGTTCATGCAGCTGAATGGAGAGTTCCGTCCCGCAAAACGTAACACAGCGATATTGCAAGTCCATTAAACACTATTGCCGGTTGATCAAAACACCGGAAAAACAAACTCACCGTAAAGCTGCCCGTCGCGCGCAATGGAGTGAAAATGCTCAAAGCAGAGAAATTTACGACAATCCAGCAAACCGGCCGTAAATCGAGCTCGCATCGAGCGCGTACAACGTTCGAACCCGGATCGCGCTGGTACGGTACGGAGGTTGTTGTCCTCTCTTCGCATTCGATCGAGGTTTACTGACCTTATTTCGCCAGCCGCCTGACGTTGTACCCCGTTCGGCTGGAACTTCCACCGCTGCCAAGGGGTACTCCATCATGACGCACCGTCGAAGACAGCGTCATCCTACACGACGGCTTTCTTTATAACGTCATTAACATCGTTTCACGACCCACTTTTACCGGGCACATAATCATCCTTCCGCAGGACGCCAGTGATGGGAGTAGACATCACGAAAACAATCTAATTTGTACACCGATTTGGCAATAGTCCACCGTACGCTCCTCCACGAGCTCGGCGGTCAGGTCTCGCCCCTCGCGTCCAGTAATTGCGTCCATTCGTTTCAATTTCGATGACACCGGCCACCGGAAGATGAACATAATTTTTCGCACGGTATCAGAAAGACAGCGAACGGGAAACGGGAAACTCGGAACCCGATTCAGGCCAACGAAAACATGGCTGGGTCGGGATTGGTTGAAGACTTTTGCTGCACATTCCCGTTGGGATGGATCCCGAACGTCACGAATGGAGTCTTCTTGGTGTGCATACATCATTTAGCGTCGGAATCGCATCGAAGCCTACCTACATCCGACCCGGGCTGGCTACGAGTTCATTAATTTCAATTGATAATGCGCCTTCCGTTCGTGGCGGCGCCCTTCAAAGGTCCGCTTCTTGGGACGGTTTTGTCTGACAAATTTACGATTCCTCATCACCAGCCTGATCATCCTGATCGTTGCCGACCGCAACGTTGGCAGTGGTTACCGCCCAGTGGATCCATCAAAACGCTCCGGATCGCACCGAGAAAACGCCCTCACTCGCGCAAATGAATGTGACAGCAGCAATTCTCGGGTCTTGTGCCGTGCTTAATGATCCACCATGCGACTCCACCTCGGGAACCACAGGGTGGTCCATTTTCGTCGTCGTCGACGTCGCGGCAAACCAGTACACCACGGTGCACCGTAAACCGTGGATTGAAATTCGAGAAGCGAAATCATTTGTCTTGGTTATGTACCATCCCCCCTCCCCTTTTTTGGGCGCGCCTTCTCTCGCCATTAAATGGCCAAACATGACAGGACGGTATGGATGAAAAATACTTCGAATCCGGCGGTCCACCTTCGCCTGCGCCTAGGAAACATTTTTAGGATGCTTTCCGGAGCAATTTAAATTCTTTACAAATAATTAAAATTTACACTCTGCTTGCGGTACAGCGGAACGGTTGTGAACGGCGATAATAAATAGCATTCGGTGGGTGTGTATGTCTCTGCCGACAAACATAACTCACCATCGTCCTCAGTTCATTGTGTTGTACATTAAACGTACGCAATCACGACAATTGTGACCACCCACAAATTAGGTCAGGCAGGCGAAGTGACCTACACACAAAAAAAACCCCCCCCATCCGCATTTAAAGACAGTTGAACAAACAGAAATGGTAGTGCCCAAGGTGAGGGCGGACAACAAAAAGGAGTTGCACGTAATTGAAAATCGTACGGCCATTTTTTTTTTTGGTGGACATAAAAAACAAAACCCAACTTCAAACCAACCACACCGACACCGGACAGTCGCAAATGGCAGCAGATAGTGAACGGTGTTGGTTAAACATTACGATTCCGCTGCACAAATGAACAAATGAACGGCCAAAACGCTACCGGCCCGTCAACGCGACCAGCATAAATATGGCTGCGCCGTACGATCGGTTGTGGTGAGCGCGTCGAAGAAACAAAAGCGCACACACACACGCACACGCGCGCGCGTACAGTGTGGAAGGCATGGAATGGTAGGTGAGAAGCGAGATATAAATGTATGTTATTATTTTTAGCATTACACAAAATATTAATAGTACTCGACACCGACTCCTATACCCACCAGGCCGAGCAATGGTCGCGCGTGTGAAGCAAACCGTGTGCGAGAGATCAATGGACGTTTCGCGTTCGCTGCCATGTTGATCAACGCATTGTCTGCGTGTGTATGCGTGCGTTCAGGCTGGTGTGTGTGTCTGTGTGAGAAGACGCAGTACGCACCAAACCCCCAAACCACGGTGTGGGTGAAGAAATTCCCTTTTGTTTTCCTTTACGATGTAGAATGTTACGCGTCCTAATGCTTTCCGTGTGCGCGATCGCGAACAAAGCGGCAAAGCGGGCATACGCGACCACGAATGTCGTTCGTTTGGGAGGGGGCGAGGGGGGATGGGGAGGGAGGAGGAGGGGGTGATGTTTGTTTGCCGGCTATTTTTACTGAGCCATACGCGATACACGCGTGTGTTGTTTCTCGCAGCCGTACGTGGCGCTAACAGCGTGGCGAACACTACGCTCGCCTAAGCCTGTCAGGAGGATTTTCTTCCGAAGCCTCCGAAAGCCGTGGCCGTGTAAAATGATTGGCTGGCCGCTCAATGTGCGGTGGAAAATTTGTAGTTTAAACTGAACGCTCTCGACTGCATACCGCCACGGAAGCCACTTGTACGGCGGCTTGAACGTACAGCAACATGAATGATCATCTCACCACACAACCCCCCGTTCGATCATTATTCGGGTGATCGTGTTCCACTGTAATGGTTGAAAAAGAAACGCCTTCTTTCCCCCCTTTTCTTTTCCCCCTTCGCTGGACGACCTGGGTAAAACGCGCATTTGTGTTTAGATTTATGCGAAAATCAACGAAATTTATGACAAAAAAAGGGCTGCGCTGCCACGCAACAATTGAGATTAATTCTCTTACGGCAAGATTAGCCGGCACACAGCGTGTATGGGACGAAATTTATGATCCTTACGAGAGGGGAGGTGTTTTTTTGTTCCTTTTCGTGCTCTACTGTACCGCCCAACATGCGTGCGAAAGCAGTTAGAAAGCCATATTTCATGCGGAGCATTA
>STHB01002074.1:0-17949 GCA_018908115.1 Anopheles rivulorum | reverse complement strand
AAAACCCCTGTAAAACAAACCTGGTGAGATATGAAATGAGCTCTCTAGCATGGGTCTGCTATAAATCCTGCACCATTCTTTTGTGAAATGATTACTAAAGCTGCAATTAAATAAATTGTCCGGATGCAGCAATGGTACGCTTGAAAGCGTTCAAAAATATCGTTCCAGTCAGCATTTCTATGACCTACGGCTTAAGCGCTTCTACACTCTGCAGAGATTGATTTTTAGCGCGCTTGGTTGGATGCTCAAAGTTTCTTCACCGATCATTTGTCCGTTGGTCCGTCCAGCGGGTTTTACAAGCAGCCAGACAACAACAAACAAAAAAAAATGCCTACAGAAACTGGTTGACCTTCGTGGTACAGTAAAAATAACATTCTCGATAAACTCGCACCGCGAACGAATGAATCTTTCTCTCCCTTTTTCTCTCTGCTGTTCTCTCTGTCTTTGCTCATCCCTTCTCTTCTTCGTTTGTAACGGTCCGATGTTGTTGTCCGATCACTCCCCCTCCCAACACATCACCCGTCTGGTGTTTCAGCGGGTCTGTACGGTTATTGCCATTCGATCCAGTCGGAGCTATCGTTGTCATCGTCGGTTACTTCCGGACATTGGACAGGTTTTGTATTTCTCCAGTTTTCCTGTGTGGTGTAAGGTTCCTTGCAATAGGGAGCACAAACGCGATACCACCGCGTTGGGGTTCTTTGTGCGTGTCGAAAGCACTTTTCTTCTAGACACTGGGTCGGACGGACGTCCACGCGCACTAATACAAAGAACTATTTACGAGCATTGACCTCTCGCCATGTTGTGTCAAAAGTACGATTGTAAGTAAACGCTGGAATAATAAATTATCATTAAAGAGGTTTATTGTCAGGAATGTTGTGCGTGCGTACGTGGGAAATCACGTGGTGACATTCGTCTAAGTCCGCTACCAAGACCAACCAAGCAGAACTATCCTTGTCAGGGTAATGCAAATAACCATACGTTATTTACTATGACGTGGACATTACAGCTTTGTCCAGACGTGACCAAGCTTCCTCGATGACTAAAATAAAACACACTTTGTTCGCGCACTAACGCGGGCACGGCGATTATCCTTGAGGACGGCCATTGTGCCTGTTGATCACCCCAATGCTTCTTCGCATTGTGGCCGCGTGCGCTCCATATTTGGTGTGATTGATCCTCGTTTCTTCCGGGATGGGTATAAAAACGCTTGCTGTTTTCTCTGCCAACCGATCGTGGCACTAAGGGAATTCATTCCTTTTTCAGCGGTTAAGATATGATGGGATTATTGTGTTTCGCCCATGTTGACTCCGAACGGTTTGTTGCTCATGCAGACTTAAACAACCGGAGCCCAACGTGATACCAGTTTCTTGATGCTTTACAACTTTGGTGCCTCGTATTTCTGCACATAGAATGCTTCGGCTATACTGTTTGCCATCGGTGAATTTTTTAGCAGTGCCATAAACAGGTTCCGATTTCAACACATTCCGAAATTAAAGGACCATTAGCCAGTTGGAGCATGGATGTTGTTTTCGCATTCATCAGCACTATTCGTTTAGTGCTGTTTTTGCTTTCGGATCCTTATATGTAGTTATAGTTGATGAGTTGCTGTAAAGCTTCCCTTGTAAGTTGTGCTGTTTGCGTTGTTTAAAATCGTAGCAATTAAAGTAACAGGAAAAAAAAATGAAAATATGATTAAGTTTTTGGACTATTTGGTCCCCAAAAAGGTGCTAATCGGCAATTTTATTTTTTATTTATTTTAAATTCATTGCACAATATGAAAAGAATATCCATTCTTATCCTTAATACATTCAGGGATATTCCATAAATTTAGCAATGACTTTACTTCAAAATTCCTCCTAATGATATAACAAAGGTAATATTGCGACTAACTGAGAATCAATGCATCACCAAAACATTCATTCTTCAAACACTGAACTAACACTGGAACAGTTGGATTGTTTTCATTTCAACGTATGATTACTCGATCTGTTATCGTACGATGGTTTGTTTTGTGGTTATCACATCATCTTGTTCAATTAGATATTTTCCTACCAGTCAGTCGTTACGTGCAGGAAAAAGCCCAAATGGCTGCTTAATTCCCGTTCAGAGGATAGATTGGATTTCGGTCCTATCATTAGAACTTGATTTTGATCTAGCTAGCCCTACATGCGTCATAAGGTAGCTTTCAAGAATAAGCTAGGTTTGATTATTGTTGACAAGGTCACATGTGTGTCGAATCGTGCGTGCCAGAAATATCTCCATTATTTGTGATATTTTTAGGAAACCTTAAAGCAAGCGATTGAGCTGTTGCGATGGAAAACCTGTTTGATGACTTCTTGAGAGATTCTGGAGCTCTGAAGTTTTCAGAGTTTTGAAGTGACAGACATTTTGCTTTGTTTAGTTGAAGCTTTGCTACAAGTTTCATGTTGGTTTTTCTTGGTGTGGGAACATCACCAACCGTTTTGAAATAATGTATCATGAGCAAAATGTACATATATCGCACTGTTTTATTGTCATTATATTATCAGTAACCGTGCGTGGTGTTTGCGATAAGTTCACTGTTTATCATTTATTTACCGGATACTGCTGCTTGGTGTGGTGTTGTTGCATAAACGTCTAAAACAGTGGGGATAGCTAACGCTGCGTGCCTGACGGTGGTATTGGTGATATGTTGTCCATAAAAACCGTGGATCACCTGGGGCAACGAGTGTGTAACGCAAGTTCTCTGTCTGGTTGTTTGTAACTGTTAGCAGTGGTTTTCACACTGGTCGTGACGCGTAGACCGGCTACAAGAGTCCTACGGTGTTGTCATGTTGCCCTGTTGTCGTCGTCGTCGTCGTGGTCGTTCCAAACAACAAACAAACAAACGCAACCACACGCTGTCGTGCTCTCTGGTCGCTGGACTGTGTTTGTTTGCCTTGACCTTTGACCGACGCACTCTGTTCAACCCCTCGTAGCTCGTGTGGTGATTGTTCTGTACGGTCGCGGCAATCGTTCCGATCGGCCGGTCGTCGGCCGGGTGACGAACATTTCTTTATAAGTCACATTGAGTTATTTCCTTTTTCCGGGGTCCGTTCGATCAATCAGTCCCGTACGTTTACTAAAATGTTAAATGTTAACAGGGTGCTTGCGTCAATACATTCAACGATAGAATCGCATTTTGGTAAAGGTTCTATTATTTATGCTTTGCACATAAGGAACAATGGAACGAATCATTATAGTGCGTTAATGTACTTTTTAAAAATGAGTACATTGTAGTTATTAATTTTATCTCAAACACAATGTTTTTTGGCGGCTTTTAAGCATGTCAGGCTTCGTTCAAAAAAATGCTACTCCCACGTATTGTTGTCCCTATCAACTGACACAGTTCCACGAACGCTGGTCGTCGTCGGGTCTGGTATTTTAATTTAAAAAATCGAAACACTAAATCAACAATCGTTGCTCGGATTATCTAATAGCGTGGGTTAGTTGTATCACATCAAATAAGATTAACATGTGTGCCCATTAACCGTCGTGATGTTATCTTAATCTGTAAGATTAACTAATAGTTGTCACAAATGTTGTGTGCTGCAGGCGCTAGAAATGGCTTATCTTTAGTTTGTTCACCATTAGGAAGTAAGCTTTTAGTCGAGGAATTAGTTAAACTTTTCCATATTTGGTGTAAGAACGTGTGCTTAACCGTTGTTTTTAATTCCACAGTTCCCAATAACAGCCATCAAATCAATTTCTTTGTCGACGACAGTTACGAACCTGAGTTATTGCTGTAATGTTTTATTTTAAACATGTTCGCGTATTCCGGTAGTTAGGCGTACATTCACCTTTTACAAGGGACAAATATCACACGCAGCAAAAACTTTCAAGGGCACAGACCAATTTGTCGTCGGCATCAAATCAGCACTTTTTTTCGTTCTTCTTCCACCGTAACCTTAACCTTAGCCTCTGTACAATGTGTTTCGGCCATGTTACTGGTACGTTAGTTCGGGTTTAAAAGTTTATCCGCTTAAATATTTTCTCGCCGAATCGTAAAGAAGTGTACGAGAGTGCGTAGTGGTGTGGAAAATTTAGGCCGCGTTACGCACACGGAAAAGGTGCAAAATTCGTGTCACGCACATCTTCTGTACAGAGGCCGCAAGCACTTTGTGTGTGCCGGCTGTCCCGTCATGTTGTGGATGGTCATAAATTGTTAATGTTTTGCGCCAGCAGACGTTGAACCGCCACCGGCAATAAGGGGCTTTTTCCTTTCTTTTCTATTCCCTGGTGCTGTGGTGCAAAAACCGAAAACATGATTTTGCCGGTAGGCCCAAAAATTCTATTTTAGAAAAAAAAGTAGAAAGAAAAACAGTTGTGAAATGAATGGATGATGGCTGAAAGCAAAGGATATGGGAGGGAAATGGACGCATGGGGAGGGGCATCATTTAGCGACCGAGATGTTGTGAGAAAGGATAAAAATAAACCTTTTCCGAATCTTTTCGATAAGACGTGAAATGCTTGTACTACGTCTGTTTGGCTTCTAGTCTTCTGGTCCACCATGCCAGGTGTAGTTTGAGCGTTTTTTTTTCTTTCGGTTTGTTAGCACATTTGTTTCGCTTGTACGTTTCCTATAATTATTTTATGAATATTTTTGCTTGGCTATTTAATTAAAACTTTGTTTTTCAAGTGTCTCCTTCATACGCTTACAAATTGTTATCAAAAGAATAAAGTATTTAACATATATTAATAAATAGCCGGTAGCACGTCATCCGACCGTAACCACCAACGTGAGAGTTTGTCCACTTTTTTGCAAATGTAAGCGAATGCATGACTTACGCAAGCGTTGCTCAGCATAACGTTGGTAAAAGTGTATGCAAAAAGCCGGTACGGTTAGACGTTCGAACGCGAGTGTAAGCGGCCGCCGGTCCGACGCGCACTAGATGAGTTGCGTATGATTTCGTTGTGGCGATGGGCAATTTTGCAGTTGCCAAAATGGTGAGAAAATGTTTAAAATTAAACAAAAAAAAACTCATTTGAATTAAATGATACTGTTGAGGGTTTTTTTCTTCCTCCGTATCATTAAAAAAATATTTCCTAGTTACATAAAGAAAGTTGTAACTTAGCATGTTTTATGCATTTTTCGTGTTTCTTATAGAATTTTTAAAAAAATATTACCAAGAGAGTAGTAAGTTCCAATTTTATAAATAATAAACATTTCAACATGTCGGCCCACATTTCATTTGCCAAGTGTGCTAAATGGGAAAAAGATGTTGCAGAACGATTGCATACTGGGTGGAAAAACATGAATATATTTGGCCCATTTTCCTATGTCTGACGCATCGCAAACTGTATCTAAACGGTTAAAGATAGAACGTGAGAAGATGCAATGCAAACATTTGTTTTTATTTCCGTCGTTAGGTTTGCTTGCAATCTTTCTTTTTGAGATTGATCGGTTTTTCCCTATATACAACCCAAATTCAATGGCTTAGTTTTCCTGCTTCGCATCTGTTTTGCGTCTCTCAATTGGTTTTCAATTTTCCGAACAGAACTAGGAATTGTTTTATGTCGGAAACATATGTTTATTTTGACATTGTTTGTCACTATATAATTTTATTTTAAATATGGAAATCAAACTACCTTATGCAAATCTAATTAAATAATAAAATAAATTTTAAAAGAAAAGCGTGTGAATTGGAAAAAGCAAAGTATTAAAAGCATAAAATATCGAAACTAGAGATGCGCATCAAAATCATCACAGAAACAATCGCAATTCTTCCGGATGTTCGCCGCAGTTCAACGTTTTTCCTTGAAGTCGGATCGTGTCATGTTTCCCGTGTTTCCTCAATGTTTAACGCCTGCTCGTTTCTGGACGGGAAGAAAAAGATCCCAGATCGGGTGTGTGTAGATGATGTACGCCATAGCCGCCGGTACGCATGCGCCTAAGCGATGATGATCACGCACGAAGACGGCACGGTTCATTGCAAAATGATGGAGCCGGGCTTCGTGCAATGTTCTTGTTGCTTCTCCTGTTTAATTCACCTCTCGCTGTTGCACTTCTTTCAATCGTTGCGAGCTCAGTAATGTGTTACATTCAAACACAAATGCCCCACGAACGCAACCAATCTGCATATCTCGGTGTTTTTCCTGTTGAAAAGATCGTCTTTACATCCACCTTTGCCCTTTTTAGTGTGAGTCGCGTGACGACAAACCGAGAAAGTACGCAACTTCCTGGTGCTCTCTCTTTCTCTCTTTCCCTCTCGAGGATTCATTAGTTTGGATTAGTACAATTTGTTTCTTTGGTTGTATGTGTTGTGTAAGGTTCTATCTATTTCAATCCATTTTTATGCATTGTTTTAGGAGATTTTGTATTGTGGCCACTTACTGATTTTTAAAAATATCACTTAAACTAACATTTTCATTGTAAAACATAACACTGATTCGTTCATTTATAAAAAAACAACATGAAAGCAAAATTTGCCATTCACTTGCGATACATAAACACAGCAAACGTCAACAAATACACCATTACCACCGTGCGCTGTTGCGTTCTTGTTTCGGTAGTGGTGGTTTCGCCGCGCGATCAAAGCGATCAGACAGTGTGCATAATGTTGGCATGAGTCATTAAGCGTAAGTGTTGCATTGCTGTGGATTGTCCATGTATGCAGTACGCTGGTGTACTGGTAAACCTCTATTTTGTCATTACATGTTTCTGTGTTCCAGAGCTCTTTAATTTAAAGCTTCTCCACTCTGGTGTTATGCATGCGAGAATGGGTGTCATTTTCAGGTTCCACTAAGGTTGTTTCTCAGCATTATTATTCCACCATGACGCTTCTGTACTTTAACAGCGTCTTGTTAAAGGCTGGCCTGTCAGGAATGAAGAGACACGTTGTTTAGCGTCTTTTCGTTCGGTTGCATAACTTCGTTTGACCGTCAGCAGTCTGGTGTCTCGTCTTCTAAACGGTTTCTGTGGTGCTTCGGGTTTAGAAGAGTGAGCTGGGGAGTTTTTTTTGTTTGGTGAAGGGACTGCCATACAAAAAAGACATCACACAGCACCCGCACAAACTGGCATTTTTCGTATTTGATTGCCATGTTGCTTTTAAGAAGTGAAGTAACTGCGTCCCCAGCTTCGCGTGTTTGCCCCCCCCCCCCTCCCCTTTTTTTCGATGTGAAGCAATAGTGAAAACGTGAAAAATGCTTCGTCCGGTGGTGGTGCCTTTTTTCGGCACAGTTTCGTCTGCGCTGCACGAGTATCAGTCCGGCGAATGGTCTAAATGGCTGATCATGATCGGTAAGCATCGAAATAGCGAAAGTTAATGGCGCGACCATGAACGGTGCGAAACACTTCCGCTCTCAATGAAAATGGTTTGCACTTGGAGTGTTGGAGCGCCCGATTCCCGACCGTAGAACATTAAACATGGCTTTGTTCTACCACGTTAGAGGAGATTTGTTATGGTTTGTTTTCATATTATTTTAGTGCTGGTTGCAATGTCTATTGGCTGACCAAAGGCATCTAACCAGCTGTAAGTAGAAGGTTACGCGGTCCGCCTAGTTAACTGACTTTCCACATGCCGTAACACAGTTTGCTGAGGGGGGAGAAGAGAGAGGAGGAGTGGGTGGGGGAGTAGTAGAAGAAGAGGGACGCTTAAATTCCCCGCTGTTTGTTTTTCATGTTATTTTTTTTTTGTTCGTCTCTTTTGCTTCTTCTGCTCATTCCTATCCACAAAACCACAGCATTAACGTCACCTCTGTCACGGTTGAAAGATGTTACGCCTTCGCCGGATGATTGCAAAACTTTTCCACTGTGCGCTGCAACCCCCTGGCTAGGTGGGGGAAGGGGGGGGGGGGGCGTCGGGGTGGATTTTCCTACGCGGCCGGCTTTGGTGAACCGTTGCAGCTAGTGCAGCAGCAGCAGCAGTGTTGCAACTTTAAATTACCCTTCGCGTAGCTTTTGTACACCCTAGGCATTGTTTATCATTTTGGAAGTTGATTAATTAAATATTACATTGAGCCAATTAGAGCCAACCGTTTTTGTGCATTTATTTTCCTTGGCCACGTTCATAATTTCCAGATGTTTGTTGTCCATAAAATTATAATAATCAAAAAATTATTACTCATATAAAAATCTGTCCATAAATTATAATAATGTAAAATTATGCCCTTTTAATGCATTAGCCGTTGGTACAATATTAGCTCAAATTAGTCGTTTAGTAAAAGAACGATAGGCACTACTATCTAACAACAAACGGGGTTTCTTTGCTCAGAGTAGAAAAAAAGAAGCATGAAACATGCTTTAATGGGCTCTGAACCATACCAGAATAGAAGCTCAATACTCTTTTACTACTATTAGTGAGTCACCCACTCCAGGTTTGCTACAATGCCTATTTATCGTCGCGCCGAGAGGTCTGGTCCGGTGCACAAGTAACCTTTACGGTGTACACCGCAGCAGGGTCGGTTATGATGGTGGGGAGTTATGCTGTCTTTCATTTTGCCCTGTTACATGCAAGTACCGATATAGTTTATGCCGCTGCTCTCTGGTCATTTGGCAGCCGTTGCTTTGTGTCGAACCCCTTTGCGAACAGCAGGGTGGAATGGTAGGGTCGTACGGTGGGCCAGAATGGAACAAACGAATGCATAACGTACAGCAAACGTATTGCATGCACCATATTAGAAAGGAGTTTTTATTGACTTGACTGATGTTAAATCCCGCCACGTAACTAAACTTTGATTGGAAAAGGAGGTAATTTTCATTGAAATAATTCCAAAATTCTATTCTTCGATTTGAAAATTGATATAAGGCCAAAGAAAAGAGTGTTTCAACTCTAAGTTGTTGCTTTCATATTTTGCTAGATGAAAATAAAGTTCCTGTAAGTTTGGAAAGCTCATTGTTATTACTGTCCATTAACTGACTAGCAAATGGTTATCATATCTGTATGTACCGTGTACAACCGTGTTATCTAGTACTTACTTTTACGGCTTTCCGTCAACGTTTATATAGTGTGGTTAAAAATACTTTTAATGTCCCTTAACGAATCGTCGTGCTTTTACAGTCGGATTGCAGTTAATTTCCTCTCAGTTATAATAAATGAACTACCAACCAAGCTTGCACGGATGATGACGGCTAAGAATAGGTCCGTCAAGCTGTTGCCTGTGTCACATGATATGGGTGCTACGGTTTGACTGATTCGCCCTGGGTTGGTTGGCGGTAAGTGTTAAAGTAAAAATAAAAAAGCAACACACTTTACCATCCCCCACCAGGAAGGTAAAAGTGCAATTTTCTCCGCACGATCCGGCACGAGGCATTGTTTCGAAGGGAACGCAAATGATCTTTTCTTGCTAACGCGCCCACCTTCAGCATCACCGGAAGTGACCCACATACGATGGTGGTGGTACATGGTAACGGTGATACCCTGTGGCGCATCTATTCTGTGTCTCCTCGCAGCGTCAGAAATTAGACCATGTGTATTTGTTTTATTTGCTCTGGATGCTGTACTTTTTGCAAATCGATTCACTCTGTGTTTGTATATTTGAAAAAAAAGAAAGATCTTTTGAGCGTGATTTCGACTGTTTACTCGTTTGGTAGCCTACATAGGGTGGAATGGATGCGTTTTTCTTTTTGAAATCGAATCACCACACAGTATTTTTTCGAAGCCAAGGTCGTAAAGTGAGTTTTTCCCGAAAAGAAATACTAACATTTGTTAAAATACATTTCGTTTCCATTTACTGCCTTGGTACCATATAGTGATGGGTAAAATTGTCGAAAAACCGGAACTGGTTCCGAACGATTCCAACAATTTTCGGAACCAGCTCCGGAACGTAAGTTCTATAAGAACTGTCGGAACTGTACGGAATCGTCTGAAATCAAGCGGAACTGTCGGAATTGTCTGGAATCGTTCGGAACCGTCCGGAACCGCCTGGAATCGTTGTAACTAGTGATGGATAAAATTGTCGAGCTACCGGAGCTGGTTCCGAACGATTCCAACAATTTTCGAAACCAGCTCTGGATCGTAGATTCAATAAGATCTGCCGGAACTGTTCCGAATCGTCTGGAATTGTTCGGAACTGTCGGAATCGTCTGGAATCGTTCGTAGCCGTCGGAACCGTCGGAACCTGTTGGAATCTTCGGAACTGTTGGAATCGTCGGAACCATCGGAATCGCCTGGAATCGAACGGAACCGTCCGGAACCGCCCGGAATTGTTTGGAATCAAAATCGTAATGGTATTTCTCACTGTTTAATTAACAACCCAACCAAAGCAAATTCATCACACTGAAACCTCGATACATTGAACTGCACTGACAACGCGCGGAATCGGAATCATGTTAGCCGGAATCGGATCGGAACCGTGGGTGTGTTCCAAAAAGCTCATCCCTAGTACCATTTTTACGACTGTGTGTGCTCCAAACACATTCACTCGCTTTAACTGCGAAATATAAAGCTTGCGTATTTTAAGCAGTACTAATGAATTATTATTCATTTTATTAGTATTCTTTGTCCTTTTTGCAAGAGAATTTTAAAGTTATATATTAGTTTATTAGATATTTTTCAATAAATAAATTTCTACTCCACCTCTATTGTACTACGCTGGGTGACATTGAAAATATACAAACTTTTCGATCGCTTCTTACTCATTTTTAAATGCATACATTATTGTGTACCATAACGAACGAAAAAAAAAAATGCTCACGTGTCTCACGTGGGTTTGCTGGGGCACTGTTTCTCCATACTGCTCTTCATACGACATACGGCTAGCCGGTTTCATAATCGATTGAGAGACTCTTCACGTTCATCTACGCTGCAAAGACCTTCGAAGCGTGAATGATTGTAGTCTTTTTTCCCTTTCTTTAATTCACCCTCGGTGTAGAGACAGTCAACCAACCACTGTAGCTACATCATCGATGTCCGGTTTTTTTCTGGGTGTTTTTTTTTTGACAATCCACTTAATATCGGTACTGATCTTGTCGATACACGGCACGGCACCACGGTCTTTGGGTGCTCCTTTGTTCCCTCCTGTAGTGGGGATACTTTGCATAAATACGCCTCGCCGGCTCATACGGTTCATCGGACCCATCCTCGGTGAGACAAGTAAAGGTCAGTTAATTTGCATCGCCCCACGGGAAAATGAGGGTGCGTGCCTCTCATCAGTTGATGCGGCAGAGGCTTGGTTTTGACACTGTGTTTCATATTTTGGAGGTACACAAGGCATGTTCGGGCAAGATTCGGGTTTCTTGGGCGAAGGTCAAACACTGCTGGTTTGGTGGTTCGAAGCAGCAATCGATTACGCTTTGGCTGTGGAGAAATGGTAAATCGTCCATAGCACACCGTTTTTCTCTTGGCGCTTAACGCGCCTAGTGAGAGGCATCGTTCCCAAATGGTCCGAAGAGAAATGCAGGCCAAGGTCAGGATTTTTTTACTTTTCGGTGTTGGATTATTGGTGGTGGCTTTTGTTGGTCAAATGTTGAAATTTTTCGGATTGAAAAAAAAAGAACAGGATCGCAACGCTTTCGCTCTGCTCTGTGTCTTTCGTGTTTTGGTTTCGTTGCGTTGCTTTCAACCGTCTCGAAGAAGGCTTTGGCGGCGCAACCGAGTTTGGCGCAATCTTTTTTTCGTGCGCTTTTTATCGGAATTATTATCTAGCCGGCTGGTAGCAGCTCTTTTCCAGCTTCCGCCCGGATGTTTGCGTTGCCGTTTGCTAATGTTTCCTCTTTTAATTCAAATCAAAGCAAAAGAAAAAAAGAGCAGAACGGAGTACAAGCTGCTCACCCATTAATCATAATGATGATGGTGTGGTGATCGGTGAAATCGTGCAAACGAGCCTGCCGAGCGAGCCTCCGGTAACCTTTCACTTTTCTTCTTTTTTGAAGCTTTTTTTTCGTGCTTTCGTATCGTAGTATCGTAGTTATCATTTGCACGAGACGGGCTTTTCGGGGGGTTTTGCTGCTGTTGTTTTATTTCGCCACTCTCGCACACAATCGTCGATCGTCGCTAATGTAGTGTCTGATTATTAACCATAGGTTCTCATATTTCTCCAACCCAGAGCGGCATATGAAATGTGTGTTTGAGATGAAATTTTCCGACACCTGGATACACACGTGACTATGATAGATGGAGAGTGTTATCGAGATTTCAATGACGCACATTTTTGAATTTCGGTAATTCGTTTCTTTTGGGTTCAATGATCCTGGAAATATTTCCCATACTTACAGTAATTAAATCGATGCACGTTACGGTTGTTATTTAAGTAAAAACAATAATACTTCGTATAGGAAAATTGAATTACCGCAAGAGTAATAGCAACCATCTCGGTCGTATCGGCGACTCCGGCCTGTTTGTTCTCCGTTGGAGGAAGGATTAATTTATTTTAGTCTCAACTTATGCAATCACGACAGACGGTTGTACGTAACGCTTGATGGGATGCGTCCACTCCACAGCTGTGATGCTATCGACGTGTAATTTGCAATCAATCTCATTTTGCAAAACCCCTGCTCACTAGCGGAGAGATCGTGACGTACGATTTACCGCCGCTGAAGGAGGTAGAAAGATTTAATGGGTTTCCTTCTCGTGACCTTCATGTTGCTGTAATCTCACATCCTGAAGCATGCTCCACGTGGCGCCTGTTTGGAACTGCTCGAGTGCGAGTGGTGGGTGGTGCCATGGGCTGTTTGGGACAGTGCGCGTGGCACAATCTGCTCTGTACTCCGTTGCAATCATCTTCTAACTGTCCCATTTCATGTGCAAATTTTAATTAAAACGAGCTACTAATGGACATGGGTTTAAAGCAGCGAATAAGTTGATTTTTAGAAAAATGTTTACGTTCTAAACATTCATGTTTATTTCAAATTGATTTTTATGTACTCAGACTTATATGTTGTGTTTAGTAAACGATAAGTAAAGCCTTCTACAAAACAGTAAAGATAATCACACATTAAATCCACCACCAGCAATAAGGATAGAATGCTTCCTCCTGAGCAGTCCTTTCATTCCCAGTGAAATGATTTCCAAACAATACGCAAATGCAATCGAAAGTGTATCGTACGGTTGTTGTTTTTTCTTCCTTTTGTATATGTTTATTTGTGCCAGTTTCTATGCTACGCGGCCCACAAATGCCATTCTATGGTCGGGGACGCAAGTTGATTTCGATCGATTATTCGGTTCTGCCGTGGTAGGCTTCGTTTTTCGTTTCTCCCTGATAGTCGGTTCGGCTGAGTGCTTATGATAGTGATTGCAATCGTGCCACAAATGAAAGAAGAAAAAAAAATAATGGTAAAACCAATATCGTACTAACAAGAGAAAAAAAGCGTACTTCAACGACCAAATGAAGTACACGAACCATCCCTCAATCCTGAACCACCAACGCCTGGCGTAGAACGTTGCTTTCGATTGGTTTGCATTTGCTTGTATTTGAAAGTAAACTGTCATGGCCCCGAACGACCTGGTTCGAATTTCCAACAAACAGTTTTTCGTGTTTTTTTTCTTTTTCCCCGTTTCAAATGAACGGTGGAAAACAAGCAACACAGAATCCATCCAGTGCAATTCCTTTTTTGGTTTTGCTTTTACAAATCAATAATTTGAGTCTTTTGGCCAGACCTCGAGCAAACCTGGTACAACGCGGTTTGCAATGTTCCTTCTGTTTCTCTTTCGTTTGTCAAATCGATATTTTTTTGTGTGGTGGGGTGGTAACCCCTTTTTTTGGACCCTTCGGCTTGGTAGAACAGATACTTTGCAAACTTGCAAATTCACGCGTGGTTGAGTTTTTGTTTTGTTTTGCGGACTATTTTGTTATCACCATTTGGTTGTGGAATTGGTGCCAAGTTTAATGGATCGAATTTTGTTCCATATGGATCGTCGACTGGTGGACTAGTGTGGTTGTCGGTAGGATTGAATGCTGTATTTTGTTTCATTTGTTGCGACTGATTCGGATTAAGCATGAACCTGCTCACGTTTCTTATCAAATTTAATTAACCCAACATACATAAAATATTGGAAGTGGAAATTAATTTCATCATGTCCTTTATCGTCTTTTTGGTCAGGTTTGTCTGGATACAAATCTTTACTGCACTAATGAGCAATTAATCTATTTAACTATTTATTTATTCATAGTATTATGCTACGTTAATATCCTTCACTTTTCCTATGTTTTACTAACGATTTTTTGTGTTTTCTTTCCTTCTTTTACAGGTAAATCAAACGGAGATAAGTGACATCATCGTCTCACCATCGATGCGTCGTTTCGATGAGTAGCAGTTGTTGATATTTGCAGAAAGTGAAAGCACAAACACACCGGTCTTGTTGTACTGCAACTTTTCCGTAACTGCACTGCACTTGCAGTTCTGCATATTGAGTTTAGCTTACGTGTGTTGTGCTCATCCCAGCTGCGTATGCTGTGCAAGTGTAAAATAGCTTGAATATTAATATTTGCTGTGTGCAACATTTGCTGGTTGTAGTGATACTATATGAATGGTCAATACAACGCATATCTTGGGAAAAGGAAATTTTATTTAGTCTTGGTACTCAAAGTTATATAGGGAAATTTTAGGGATTTTATTTAGTCTTGGAATTTAAAGGTATTTAGGGAAATTTTATGGATTTTTTAGTCTTGGAACTCAAAGTTATTTAGGGAAATTTTAGGGATTTTATTTAGTCTTGGAACTCAAATTTCTAAGCAATACCGGACGGTTAATCGGTCACAAATTAGGCACAATAAAGTTTGACATGTTATAGGTTTGGTTTGGAAATTAATGTTCCTTTCCGAAACATTTGCAAGCAGTAAAGGGACGCTGTGCACAATTTTCGATAGCCTATTTTTAGCGTTTATTTTGAAAACATTTGCCTTGTTCACTAATACTCGTGGGTAAAATGTATTTCTCGGGGTGTCTCAAATTTCTGGGTTGTTTTCTTTTTCCTGGACTTTTCCATGTGATACGTTTCAACAAAACAGAAACAAAATAAAGTATTTTCTCTCTCCATCTTTCATACTCTCTCTCTCTTTCTGTTTTGCCTGAGAAGAAAGGATATTTAATTTTTCGGCATCTAATTTTTCGGTCATAGCATAAACTAAAACCCACACACATTGAAAATGTGAAATATGGCTAATGTGTGCGGATACACGTGTTTGTAGTTAATTATAATTTAGTACCAAACTGTGTTACACGCCACAGCACATGGCATCTCGCAAACCATTCTGCAATGTTCGTGGTGGTTTATTTAATGAATTATATTCTAACTCTTTGGATCTTTGGGTCTTTGGAGTTAGATAGGTAATTCTGGTTCTGATAAATAGAGAACAATATTTTATGAAATTGTATGCATGTGGTATTTTAGGGCGATTTTGTTATCTTAAATGTATTTAAATGTGGATGTGTTTAGGAAAACTATGGTTCCTACGAAACGTTAACAAAATAAACAACCATTTGCTCCACCTTCGGATATTATGACACATCCGCAATGTGTTATGATGAGCACAATTTAATGGTTGAAATATATTGTTCTACGTGGAAACATACCAAAAAGCAATCTTACTTATATTATAGTCTTTTTTCGCACTTAGTTCAGGTAAGTGCAATCGACACAAGGGCAATGTGACCAATTTAGAATTAACTCTTCATTTGCTACATAGCCTTATGCGAATGGTTCATGGTGACGTTGGCCGGACACAAACTTTGACAGATATGGATTACAAGTGATGCTTTGTGTTTGGTTTGAACCACGCACGTTCTTTGAAGTGTGTATAAGCTATCTTTTAAGTACACAAGAGCTCAGTTCAATAAACGGTTCGAATAATGAGTCCGAATGACCTTCTCCACGTACGATTTGAAGGTTATATGGAACGTTTGATAGACAATTTTCGTTTAAATTAGAAATACATTTGAACAAAAGGTTTGAGATATGAAAGAAACCTCTATTTATCTGAAAATAATGGTAAGCGATTCGTATTACTGTTAGAATTGACGATAATTACGATTCCTTATCTTGCTATAATATTCTTTCCATAATTTTACTATAAACGAGTTTTTAGTAGCTTAGTGTGAGTGGTGAGTTAAATGATGTTATCACGACCACTCGTCAAAGACATAATTTTAATTGATTTGTCGTCGATCTACGGCAGCACTTGCCCCTGCAGTTCGCACCGTCGATTGATGTGGTTTCACTGTTGGGGTTGTACCGCGATCAGCGTCCGAAACAAACACGTCGCTTCCGTGACTGTATGCAATTGAAGGCAAATTATCAACCCAAACCGCAGCCAACGGGGAAAGATATGTATATGTTCCACCGTCCTGCAGCAGAGCCATTTAGCGGAGAGTAGCTACAGCCGGTACATGCGGTGCTGTGGATAAGTTCTGTGGCTAGTCGTTACTTTCAACTAGTCTCAGGGAAACGCGCCGTGTGTCTAGTCGTCACATGGCAAAACGGGAATGAATTTAATTGGCATCACTTAACGCTCAAGTGTGTGGTTAATGCCTTGACTGACTGCCTGGAGTTTCGTTCGGTGCTGGTGTTGTTTTGTTCATTGATTTGGCTCAGCAGAGGTCATCATCCGCGGGATGTATGCGCGAGTGATTGATGGTTGTCAGACGAGTTTCCGCTTGGGTATAGCTGTGCGACGACGCACCAAGCGCACCGCTTCTTGTTACTACTACCAAATAAGGTACGATCACCACCACCGTCTGCTCGGCGTACCTTCTAGCGTCTGTCCAGCGAAATGCATTCTAAATATATGCGCCCTGTTGCTTTGTTCTGCTAATGCTAACTGGTAAATGCACTTTTTTGTTTATTATTTTACATTTTACAAAACAATAAACCAAGTTTCGGAGAATAGTTTCGATTTCATTCGAGTGCTTCTTAATGCTACACTCTCTTTTTCCTTCGTAAAGTACCAACAGAAGGGGGGATCGCGTTAAAGCGTTGTACGCGATCGCACATTCGCTTCCTTCTTTTCGACGGTTCAAAAAATAAAAACTAAAACAAGTAAACGTGTCACCTAAATTTAGCAGCGCATCAGCGCGAAGATGTGCGGACATTGCTAATGCTTTTTCCTCTAGCCCTGCAACGATGCGGCTTGTACGTCAACACGTTTCGCGCTGGTTCGATGTTTGTGTTTTTGAACACACTTGTGCACCCGATGTTCCTGACGTTGACCGGCTTTGTAAGCGCTTCTACTTTATTTGTTGCGTTTCGGTAATGTTTTGCTTCATGCCCGTGCAGTGTATAGCATGCGACAATTGGAAATAGATCAGAACTAAAGTTGGAACACACACTGTATGTGCGTGTTGTGGGAAGTGTCGTTACCGCATTTTGGTTTCTTGTAATATTTGTTTTGCAGCATTAGAATGTATATTGCGAATAGAGCCAGTAGAGTAAAGCAATTTTCGCTCGCTAACAACAAACTGTTTACATTAAAGTAAAATGTGTTTTCAGGAGTTACTTCCACATTATTATCCTTGTGGCACTTGTTTCTCGAAAAAGGATGATAAAAATTTCTTAAAAATGTTGAACGCCGTCACTAAGGGAGTTGATGATGGTTCGTTGATATTCATGACCATACCGGTGTCTGGCATGTACATAGTATTCTCCGGCAGTCCATTGATGAGATACGTATTGACGGTGAGATTGGATATGTTGGCCGGTAGTCGAATCGTATGTTCGCCGATTGAAATTATCGATTCATTTGCCGTCTGACGGGCGAATCGATGATCCAGCTTGGCCAAATCATCCTCGGTGACAGCTCTGCGCATGCGGTTGACGTTTATCTGTACGTTCGATATGTTCGTACCGTAATCGTCCAGCCCTGTCGAAGTGTTGACGCGGTTTCCGATTGCTACTGACACGTTGGAAGAGTTGGATGCACCACTCGATGCTGTCTCGGACGTGGAGGATGAGGCGGTGGTAGTGGTGGTGAACGTATTTGGAAAGCTCCACGGAAGAAACCAGAATATTGGTGCCGCTAGCAACGGTTGAGTCTTGATTCGTAGGCGGCGGAAGGAAA
>STHB01002053.1:0-17964 GCA_018908115.1 Anopheles rivulorum | reverse complement strand
GGCTGTGGGTTCCTCGCTGCACGCGGTCACGCGGTGGGGTTTTTAGGGGTTTGAAGCTATAAAATGAGGTGCTGATGAGCATTTTGCCGGTACGTGCGATCATTAGTGTGATGGATGGTGCAAAAGAAAGGTGTGTGAGAGTGTGTGTGGTTTTGTTTTTGCTTTTGCTTTCTTTGCACTTACCACAGGTTTTGAGGGCCGCTGGGCCGGGATCGGTGCATCGGTGATGATAATGAAGAGTTTTAAAAAAAGAGGGACTGCGAAAGGGAAAACACCCTACTGCAGCTGGAGTTTTTTTTTGTTATACAAATAATGGATAATTGAACGGTTAGCTAGTTAGCAGCTTGTTAAGCGGATTTTATTTTACGATTTGTTTAACTAAATTTGCATTTCTATGTGTAAATTAATAGAAAAATATTTCCTTTCATCCATACTTAGTTTATCATATCTTAGATTTTTTTTTATTGTTAATTTATAACACTTTTAATGCTATCCCTCTTTTATCAGACGTTTATTAAACTTCATTTCAAATGATTTTCTATTTTTTTAATAGTTAAATATTTTTAAATGTTTTATTATAAACAATAAGAAAAAGAAAATAAAAATTGTAAAAAAATATGCAAAATCAATATTTCAACATAAGATAAATCACTTTCCTTAAAGTCACTTTAATTTGTTGCAAAAATCGACACATTCTTACAGTTTTGCAGACATGTCTTTGATTTCCTTTATTATAGGAGAAACGTAATCCATTATTAAAGCTTAATTTAGCTTTTCTGAAAATTTCCATAACGTAACCACTTAAAAAAGCTATTAAAACATCTGATTTCTGCAGAGATGGTAATGGCATGATTGGCACTAAAAACAAACAATTAAAATTAAAATTAAATAATACTGAAATACGCCTGCGCTAAGTCTAACACAATAAACTTGAACTTACAAAAATGGCTGGCTAGATCTGCAAGGTTGTTCACCCAAAAAGAACCTCATTTTAAAGCAAAAATTAACAATGAATTCTACACGGTAAGAGTGCATCTTCAGCTACTATTTCTACAATGTAAGGCTTTTCAGAAGCTTCATTGAATTTTAGAAGCATAAATAGCTTTAATCTTCCAGCGTTGTCTTTATTCCAACCTTCCAGGAAAATGTCTTTATTCCAACCTAAATCGACTATTATTACCGTGTTAAACACACATTCAGTCCCAGGAAGCGGCCAGCACCTGCATCTGCGACCTTATGCTTCGATTTGGGAGGAAGAGAAAGCACCTCCCATAGACCATTAGTCATCCGCCCGAGAACGTCATTAAACCCCTTTGCGTTTTGCCCTTTTACCGAAAAAACGTGCACGGGAAATGAAACTTTGTCACAGCCGGACGGGTTTTGGCGCAACGGTGTGGCTATAATCGTGTGTGTGTGTGTGTAAATAAATGATGTTGCACTCATAAAATTGCCAATCCCGACTGTGCCCTAACGTGCGGATAAATGCATTCACAACCGGCCACGGCCAAACCGACCATGCTCATCGGTTTATGTGTTGCACTCGAAAGTGTAATAGATTTTTTACACTATTATTTACACACGAACTACACCCCATTTTCACCTCCCCAGGAGAGGGAAGGGAAACAAAAATGACTTTTAATTTAGTACAGCAGGAACCAAGGGTTGACAGGGACTGTGTTCACGCCACCGGGGGCATTCGTGCGTTCGGGGCAGCCGGACATGATTTTAAGCGTTCTGCCTGGAGTGTAATTATTTCTCTTTCGCTTGTTGACTTTATTACAGCACTGGCTGTTGTGTTTGGCAGTGTGCTGGACCCGCATAATGTTGGTGGGGCAGCATTAGGCCGGTGGCAACTAAGCACACCCAAAAACCGAGCTGCAGCTTAATCGCTCTGGTGCATCATTTGAGTGGCTAATGTTTTGTTAATCCACTTTCGGATACCATTAAAACGCTTCAAACAAACGCATAACATAAGCATTTCTCATTGGGTGCATGTGTGCTTTGTGCTTGTGATGTCCATCGTGCGTTTCCTGTATGTTGAACAACCCTGTCCGGACCAAAAAAAAAAAGGCTTCACGCACCAACCCCTTGTGGTGACAATTGTTTGCCGTCGTTATCGCATTATTTAATTGTTTGCGAATGAGCGATCCATCGTTTATTGCTTTTCGCTTTCGCACAAACCGCACGCTTTCCCGTCCCAAACACACGCGCATAAATAAATTATTGCAAACGCGGATTCCCGCGGATTAAGTGAGTGTGCTCGCGCACACACAAAGAATGGCATGGCAATTTGCATAAGCATAATTTGTTTGGTACCACTGGCCCTTTTCCAACTTCCCACTTCCCCATTTTTTACTAGCTTCCCAACCCCCGATTGACCGGATAGTGTTGGCCACTAAAAACGAGCTAACTAAAGCTCTCATTAAAGCTTGGTTCCCAACGCGGTTGCTGGGTCTGCTCATCGTGGCTGCTGTTTTTCATCGTAATTTTATGCTTCTTTTCCACACAAAAACACACACACACAGTGGTGCAGCGACAATGCTAATGTTCGTGTTCACGGTGTAAAAGTTTGGCTCTGTCTATTTGTTTTAATTCTTATTTTTCCTGAACCACTGGAGCTTCCGAACTTCCCAGCAACGCCACAGCGAAAGCAGCAAAAGCATTAGCCGCGAAATTACTGCCACCGAACCGTGGCACACACGTTTGCTTGCACAGTGCAGTAGCTGCATTGCTGCACTGTCAGCTAGTAGTGGGCTTAGAAGCATGTGCATGTGCCGCCGGTTTTCCTTTGCGGTTTTTCAATTAACCAAGATTATGTTTGCTGCTGGTGCATTTTCTCGACATTTCGACCAGCCTCGGTCGTTCAAGCGCTTGAAGACCGGTTCCAATTAAAACCAATCTCGTGTTGGGGAGGGGAGTTTTTTGTCGTGCTTGTGAACCCCCCCCCCCCAACCCCCCTATTGTATCGTTTCGAGACCGTTAAGTGAATGTTTTTCCTTTGATTTTAAAATGTTAAAATTACATTCGCGCGCAGTACAATTTGTTCGGCACTAACTTCAATCTCTCTCTCTCTCTCGTTTAAGCTCCATCCTTTTGCCATTGCCTTTGGGTGCCTGCAAACGTTTCTTACAGAATCGGACAGATTTATCGACATTCGAGCAAAGCGCTGCAGAGCGCAGATGTAATGCAAACCCAGAAAAGCAAAACAGAAACTCATTAGCGATAATTTTTATTTCATCGCCCTGTAAATAGTGGTTTCATCCCCAACAACTCACTGCCAGTCTTGTAAGACTAGGGTAAAAGAAGAAAAAAACATTTAAGCCCGCAACTGAACCAATCAACCAAAACACACAAAAGAGTGGACCCTTTTTACAATCTATTGCCGTTAAGGAAGGACAAATAAAAACATTACACCATTGGATATATATATATGAGTTTGCACGAACATCACAGAACGGCTCACAGTGGAAACACAAGCTGAGCGCATCTATCTTCTCCTAGGGATCCCACGATGGTGGCCAAAAGTAATGTTTTCACTTGGCCCATCAGTTTAATGGAAGTGGTTTCACTTTTCAACCCGAAGCACCACCCAAGGGGAAGCGTTTTTGTTTTTTTTTCTCTTTTCTTTGCTCACTGGACGAAGATTTTATTTGATTACATGGTGCCAAACTGGGTGAAGAAAATACAATTACAGGAATGCAATAAAAGTTGTTTAAAACTAGCTTAAACGTGATGGTAACGAGTTTAGGGTAGGTGAAATTTGTAATTTGAACTGTTTATGCTTATAGCAAAAGTTCTATATTTTCATTGAAATATCTGTATTAGCACAGCCATTACAATTCTTCTCAAAGTTCACTCAGAACTGATAGCACAAATAACTTAACAAATAGATGTATAAATAAATTAATTGATTAACTAATAAATAAATATAAATTGAGACAAATAAATAAATAAATAAATAGATAAATAAGATAAATAAATAAATACATAAATAAATGAATAGATAACTAAACAATAAAAATTGACACATAAATAAAAAAATAAATTAAGAAATATATATTTAGAAAAATAAAAAACAAAATCAATCCGTCGATAAGTGTATAAATAAATGTTGCAAAAAATAAACAAAATAAAAAATATAGCTAAACATAAACAAAATAATAGGCAATCAATAAATAAAATTATTAATTAATTACTAATCAATAATTTAAAAATTACTACATAAACAATTAAATGGTTACAGAAATACATATAAATTTAAATGAAAACAAAATGATAAAAAAACATTAAAAATATACCAATTATTCAAACAACATTCCTCACTTTAAAATCATTATCTATCAATATCTGTAGTAAGAGACATTTCGCATCATTTTGAAATAATTCACCTCTTTAATAATAGTATAAAATTTAATTATTTAACTACGATTGCATCAAAGAGACCATCATTACCGATAGAGAGCAAATAACAAATCACATAAAACCAAACACCAAACAGCAAGCTGGACTTTTTGCATTGGTTCAAGTAATTTGGCAGCAACATTTTCCACTTGATTAGCCCAAACATTGCCAAAAGTGCTGCTCACCGAAGAGTTCGAGCCAAAGTTGACCTTTTTTTTTTCTTTCCCCTCTTATTGCTCGTTCCTTTCGTATGTTTTTTATACCTTCATTATACCTTCCAACAGAAGCTAGTTTCTTCATAGTGCGCTCACGTTGTGGTGAAGCGAACAAAACAAAAACCCCCCCATAACCAAAAGCCACCACCACTGTCTTCATGTTTGCTGTAGTTCCTTCCAACGCGGTGGTTGGAACGGTTCATAGATAATTTTTCCTCCATTTAGTGTTCCATTCACCACTTTCCATTTCCAACATTTTTTTTTTATTCTTCGTTGTTGCCGGCAGAACAATAATCCTTACGATTTTTTTTCCCCAACACCGGTTCGGTTCGGTTGGGTTACAGTCATCCGCTTCGTCTCATTTGGTTGGCGTGGTGGGATGATTTTCAGTCGATTATCGATTTTTGATTTTACGATTATTTTTATTACGATCGCCTGGCCAAAGCTGGTGTTTGGTTGTGTGAGATTATCTGGAGCCTTTTTATTTCTTCGTTCGTTTGTTGCTTTCGCGCGAACTATCATTTTTTATACCTTCATTCTGGTCGCTTCGCCACTGCGAGAAGTCGCCGCGACTTGACTTGATGGTGCAAAGTGTGCAAAAGCACTGCACGGGCGGAACCATTTTGCATCAAAGCATCGTCAGCCCGGCTCTTGGTTTGGGGGAAAAACTTTTTCCCACCTTTTTTCATTGCCTACCGGGCGTAAGTGTGTGTGTGTGTGCGTGGCAAGATTGCGATTAGGAACCGTCAGGTACGATGGTAACGATGCTGAGGTGTGGTCGTGCTTTGATGTTCGCGAGATTCTTTCTTCTCCACTCGGTTTGGTGCGTCAGCAGCTATGGACAAGATCTAGGGGAGCCTAACTTTTTCTGTCTGGTTAGTGTAAGTTTAATAGCCGAAAGGTACCCAGGAACGTGTGCAATTCTATACCAATCGTTACTGTTTTTGTATTCGAAAACAAATTACAGATTAATGGCTACAAATTGTCACATTTTTCATGGTTAACTGGACATTTAGGTCATAAAATTGTCTATTAACAAACAAAAAATATTATTGTATCTTTTATTATAACTTTAACACAATTATCTACAAGAAAACATCCATAAATAGACAAAGAAAAACAATAAAATATTAAACTTCCCAAAACTTCAAATATCTAAAACTCCCCGAAAGATTGCGTTCATGTACCGGGTGCTTCAGCTAGGAATAAAAATCTTAAATTTCCACTTTTTTGTCGCTTTTCTTGCACTGGCGCACATTTTGATTGAGCTGTGCTTCAGCAAAAGTTTTCCATGTACGATAAGCCCATCGCAAACAACATTTCCTTCGTTTTTTCTTTGTTTTTTTTTAAAGTTTCACCAACTTTGGCGGCCTATTACCTGACAAAGAGTGCTATAATTGATGCATGTTACATTATCTAATAGTCAAGCTTGTGTACGGAGGGAAAGAATGAAGCTTTGGGTAAATGGTATAAACAAATAGAAAAACTTCTGTTTCTTGCTTTACGCACAAGCACAATGGCACACAGCAGCACATTGCAGCAAGATTAAAAACATTTTCGGTCACAAAAACAACAAAACCGCTTCGACGTTCTGGAAATCGAGTTAAGCACCCCAAAAACGATCAATATAAATACAATTTTCCCAGCTCTCCAAAAACCTGCCACCGGTCAGCTGGTAGACAGCGTTCGGCAAAGCCTTCACTTCACTTGTGAGCTTTTATCTCTAGCTGGGATTAATTTAAAACTCTTCAATCCTTTCGCTTTTTACTTTGCTTCGATACTCACCCCAATCCAGCGCCAGCACTGGGAGATGGGAGTTAGGTACCGCCGGGGGAGAATTAGACTGAGACGCCCATTACTTTGGGCGAAAGGCACGCTCGTATCCTCGACCGTCCCAGTCGAATTTGGCTAACCTCATCCAAACGGCCAAGCCAACTGACCATTAACTTTGGCTATTTTGGGGTGAGAAATGGAACGAACGGGAGCGGTGGGAAAAACCATCCTGGGAAATCTTCTGTATTATCATCAGCATATTTTATACCATCCCGGGAAAGGGTTTTGCCCCAAAACGGTCACTGGAACACACGACGACGACGACGACGACGACGACGACAACGACGACGAGGAAAACGATGGTCCCAATGGTGGAAAATCAAATCGAATCGAACCCCCCAACACGTTAGCCAGCGAGCGCGTGTTCGTAGTATTCGTCTTGCTGGATCGTCTCGCCGGATTTGTAGGACCAACACGGACAATCCCACCAAGTCGCACAGCTGTTAGGGCTGGGAGTGGGCACAGTTTTCCACTACCGCCGGGTGGTTCCAAATCAAATTATTCACTCGGCTATCCTTTGCCCAGGTCCCGGAAACCTGGCCATTCGAAACCGGGTGAGCGAAACGTTCTGTTACCAGGCGCCGGTGGACTCCTAGCCTTGAATCGACTGCCCGGACAGTGACATCCGGATTTCCGTTTATCGATTCTTCAAAAACGGTTCGCTTCGGATATGGGATTTGGGACAAACTTCACATTCGCACTTTCGGCTAAACACTCCGTCCTTCCAGAGAGACAGAGAGAGAGAGAGAAAGAGAGAGAGAGAGAGAGAGAGAGAGAAAAGAAAGAAGGACGAACGAAAAGCAGTATCATCTCTTGTTGGCAAAATGTTGCCTTTCCCAATTTTGACACCGAACTCCCCACCACCCACCGCCAACTCCCTCCTTACGGGAACCTATTACTCCTGCAGTTTGTTGAGTGCTGTCTTTAATGGGGGGGGAGGGAGGATGAGATTCCACTTCTTCCACCCACATTCCAACCACTCCACCCCCCCCCCCTTGCCCTTTCCTAGGACGGGGCCAATCAAATGTGTGCAGTTTATTTTTGGGACCTCCACAAAAACTGATTAGAATACGATATTTCGCCGGTGCTCCGGCGATTGGGGTGGTTCACGTGATTTTAGCCGTCCCTTTTTCTTTTTCCCTTTTCCATTTTTTTTTGTGAATATCCAAGTGCAACCTGGCCCACCCTTTTACCCTGAAGGTTGAAGGTTACAGTCCGTCCCGTCCCAATTCTAATCTCCTGGTCTCCCCAACATTCGACCAATCATACGCGTTGAGTGCTACTCAATGTAGATTATATGCGTAAATCCCAACGGAATAGAAAAAAAATAAAGCAAAAAAAAGGAAGGTAAAAAGAAAAGAAAGGAAAGTATTTTCATCCGGGTAAGTGAAAAGATATACGAAATCCCAACAAATATTATAAATAGTTATGCGAAGAGGGATCACTCCCACATCCTTTTTTACTCTCTTTTCGACTTTACACCTTGCTTTTTTCCCTGCTTCTCTTCACTTTCCTTCTCATCCCTTTAGTTCGGTGACCTCAGTGGTAGTGATTTTGCACTCCCGATGCCAACGTTAATTGGTATAGTTAATCCACTGTATATTCAATCAACCTGCCCAATCCCTGGTATCGGGTACCGGACCCGACTGCTTGATACTTAATTTCCGGTTTAAATTGATATAACTATCTAAGCTTTCGAGCTTTCATATGTTTCCCCCCAAATGCGGAAAAGCTCCCCAGCACACACACGCATAAACGTATACTATAATCCCATTAAAACTACAATTTAACATCAATCGAGAACGGGGCAACAATCTGTACGCTTTAACATAATATTCATCCCCTCATTGGCTGGGTGGCTGGTGTTTGTTTTTGCTTTCCCGGTTTGGCATGATGTTTGGCCATCCGCGAGGCAGAGCAGAAGGGTCCATAAATATGCTTGCGGGCAATTTGAAACGCACTTTCTGTGCCGTATTTACATTCGATTATGGATGGCCGGGAAATCAGCTAGCGATGCGCGATTTGCTGTTTGTGTATGTGACGTGGCTGAAATTGTTTGCATACAATAACATAATTCCTACCGGGGCGCATTGCTGAACTGAGCAGTGAATGTTCGGGAGCACCATTTCGTGAACTTTTGTTTTCTATTAAACAGTGGAAATAATTTTGAATACCGTAGACCGGGTTGAACAAAGTTAGCACAACAATGAGCATTGCTGCATGTTGTTAAACTGTTGTATTGGATATCGATTTCTCATCGCAACAGCGACTGAAATGTGATGGAAAATGATAACGAGTTCTATGTTAAAGAAATGCAAATAACTTTGTTTTTTGGTAGAATACGTAATGATATCGTGTAAAAATAAACGAAGACAGACTTAAGGCCTTTTTCAACGATAAGTTCAAAAAAATTGATAATAAAAGATTTTTACAAATTTCAGGTGAAAGTTTTTTGAGTATTTAACTACATTTAGAAATCTTAATGCTTTATCTCCACTAAAACGTATTTTATATTTCACAGTTTTATTGCGGGTTATGTTGTCTTTTTTCATTATTTGACATTCCTTTGTATTTTTATTTGAGAATGTGATGATGTTTTTATTTAATTTGAAATATTTTTAGTTAAAAGATCACAGATCATTTATTTCACTTTAAAAATGAATCTTTTTTGTTGTTTTATTTTAAGTTTTTAAATTGTTTATGCTGATTATTTCGTACACTATGTTATATAAAAAAGCTTGGAAGTTTTGCAAACTTCAAGCTAAATTTTGCAAAACTTGCAAAAACGTTCAATTGGAAGGAAAAATCAACAAGTTACAAATTATTTGGCAAAAAAGCAAGAAATTATTAAAACTAAATTCTGAGAACATTTCAATACAATTAACACAAAATTTAACTTTTATTTCACTCCACATTTAATGTCTTCATTTTACCGAAGTATTAAAATAATGTAAAATTAAACAACATATAAAATTTTAACATTATTTATATAACAACAAAAAACTGTAAGCAATACGGCCTGACCGTTCTTCATGAATAAAAAAAAATAACAAAAAACCGCAATTAAAAAATGTTTACACAATAAAGGAAACAAAAAAAGAACAGAAGCTAAAGATTAGAATAAGATAAAGTTACAGCCAAAAAAAAAAAGATTATCTTGTTTAAAGCTCCAAAACAACATTCTTTGCACTGTTATTAAGAAGCAATTAAAGGCTTATAATACAGCTCAATATCTTCATATTGATCTACAATACAAAGCCCATTAGACTTCAAAAACAAAATAAATAAAAACTTCACTTGTGTTCTCACCAGCCTTCTAGCACAATATATAATAAAAAACACATCAAACCCAAAGATTCAATTTCAAGCATCGTGTACGTATCAACCCAACAATAGCCAATTACTTACATGTAGGTACGCGAAAATGATACCATATGTGTGTATGTGTGCGTGCATTTTCTTCCCTTTGCCATCTCAAATAACGCTCCATGACATCCTCGATGAGCAATATATATATATATATATAGATCTCCCACCCGCCGAAAACAAGCAAACACGTTGAGCGCAAGAAGGAGATTCTGTTTGTTTTCCAAACCCTCCCACCACTCCCAGGCAACGGGGAAAGCAAAACCCCCAAAAGCGAGCGTTTAACGATTGTCCTTCGGCTTCACCCGTTCGTTCGATGCTTGATCCCGATGGGCCACCATCACACGGCAGAAGCAGAAGCGTTCAATGATGCGTAAAGAAATATGCGCACAATTTTATGCATCCTAAAGCATATTTTTCTTACCAACCGAAAGCACCCCCCCCCTCCCCCCCTCTCCTCTGAAAGTACCCAACCAGTGAAGCGTGGGACATTGCTCTGCATTGCTCATAGCGAGCAAGTCGAAATAGCAAAATATTCACTCCGACTTCTAGTTGCTAGGCAACCGCGCGAACGCTCGCTACTTCGGATGGTTTTCGATGAAATATATGCACTATCTTGCCGAAAAAAAAGCCGGATACCCTTACTAGCTTGTTTGTGAAATGTGCCCCACCCCTTTGCCCCACCTCCCTCCCCCATAGAAAGGGGTGGTTGATAAGTGAAGTGATTCTTGAATTGTGTCGCTCCCAGTCTCGTTCCCGCGGAAACGTTCACCATTCGGGGTTGGGTTTCGTGAATTTATGAATTTCAATCCGGCAGCGTCGCAAAGCTCAACAAACGAAAACTTCAGCGAGATGACAGGGTTTTCTTCCTTTTTGTTGGCCTATCCACATGGCAAACATATTGATGCTTTGCACGTTCGATTTGCTAGAGAGGGCACTATAGGCGGCCAGAAGGCGTAGTTTCTGCCACATTCTCATATCGTGCTAGCTGCACCATTTGCACCTTCCACTTTCACCGACTCCGGGAGTCAGGGAATAATCCTTCAAACCTTCCCGAATCCCACCGGAGGTTTGTTTGTCTGCTGCTCCCGCTTACCGAACCGAACCGAACCAACTCAAGACGATAAAACGCACATGATTTATGATGACGCCAACAGCAACAACTACCAGGGACTCGCGGAAGTCTTCCCTGTGAGTGATGTGGCAATGGGACAAAATGTTCGCCCCACGAAGAGACGGGATCACGTGGATCCACGCCACCGTCGGTGTAAGCTTCGGGCCAGGGCCAATTTTTCGACGTAATCTCACCAATCGTGCCGTGTTGGAGGAACTCGGGATTCGGATGCCTTTCGGAGTCACCCGATGCCTTCGTACCTCAGTGAAAGGAAGTATGAAAATGGGAAATTTATTGAATTTCGATGAGCTATCCGATTGCCGCCGGATGGTTTCACGGAAAAGCCTAGTTGAATTGGCGAAGGCCAGTTAAAAAATTGGCCACATTTGGCGAAACATTCACAGTGCTCTACCGTAATCGGCTGGAAAACGTTGTGTCTTTTTCTGGAAAAACATTTTCTTACAGAAACTGGATGTTGCAGTTCGATTGGCCACAATGGAAAATCGTCCTCACACATTTGTAAGGATAATAGTGAAAAACAAAATGCTCACACGCTAAACCCCGGAAAAATGCTTCCCTTACATCACAAATTTACTAAAACAACCAAAAACATAATAAAAAAATCTCACTTCCCATTCCCGTTCACGGACGACACGGTTTTTTGGCTGACCTGGATTGGATTTACTGGAATGACATTTCAATTAAAATGTTCCCGTAAGCGTTAAAAACCGTCACCGCCAACCGTGATCCGGTTGATTTGTCGCTATGCTAAACATTATAGCTACCCGTACAGTGTGTGACATAAAGTTATGATTACGTTTTTAAATAAAGTTTTTATTTATTTTTATGTTAAGCACATGTTGTAAAAATAATTAATTACATCTGTTTCGACCAGGCCGTTAAAGTATAAATAAAAAATAATAATTTAACTAACAACTCGGAATTAAACAATAAGCTCAATTAATGGTACAAAACGGTAACATGGTAGAAAAGGGGATCGCTAGCATTCCGGACAATGCTGCAATGCAATTTTATACTCCAATCGTAAAACAGATGGTACGATTATCCCTTTGTAACGCTTTGCAAGTATAAGCATGTAACAAAACCTTCCAAGCTTCAAAGAGCAGTTCTGCAATAATTTATGTGCTATAATGTAAAAAAAAAACCGAGAAACTGTAATGCTTTTCGCTTTGGTTCGCTTCAGTAAGGACGTTGATCTTCGCTGAGCGCTGAATTATTGCTCCCGTTCGCTTAAAATAGCATTCTCCATTCACAGCATTATTGGAGAGGTTTGCGCGATGGGAAGAGGACCACGGTTTTTTTGGTGTCCTCTTTAAGACGGTTTTTGTAGCGATTTAAAATAAATCCCACTGCTTTCGGGACAAAAAAGCTCTTCTTATTCTTCTTCTTCTTCTTTGTGTTATCCCTTGTTTAAAGACACTCCAAAAAGGGACATAATTCTGGAGACTCTGGAGAGAGAGAGTGTGTCATTTAAATCTGCTATTATCGCTACTGCTTGCCTCGCGTCATATTGTCACCCCGAAAGTGTGAAAATCAAACCATTTGCGCCAGTAGATAATGATTATAATTCGGGCAAATATTACATTAAATATAAATAACCGGGCAAAAACGATCATTTAAAAGATTTATGACACTCCTTCCGATTACTGCCGAGCGTAGCGATTGGCTACACTAGAGAAAAACCAAATTAGCACTCCACTGGAGAAAAACCAGTGGAAATGATAAAATTCTAGCAAATAAAAACCAAGACCCAACCGCTGCTAGTGCTGGTGTTTGTACGGGTTTAAATTTTCTTCCTCCCCTCCCAAAAAATAGTCAAAGAAAGAAGTTTCTGCACGGAAAATCAAAAACTTCCTTCTCCACATCCGTGTGCGTTCCTTCTGGTGTGTTCGCCTAGCCTAATAAGCCACCCAAAAGCGGACGGCAAAGTTTGGAGATCTTATTTCGGGTTCTACTTTTTCGCTACTCATACTCATATAGCCACGGAATTGGGACGACCGCGCGAGAAGCTGTCCAGTGTCGCACTCGGTGGATGGTTTTGTCTTTGTTTTGTGCATTTTGGTAGGAAATTTTCTTACCCTCTATACCGTGGCCCCATCTTATGCCGTGATTGTGATGAATCAGAGGGAACAGGAATAAAGCAAAGGGAAGAAGGAAGAAAAGAAAAACATCCGCAATAACAGTGTGCCGACAACCGCAAGTAGTACAGGCGGACGGACAGTTTCTTCCACATTCGAGACGGAAGGAAAAGTCGTCAAAAGTTTCGTTGATTGAAGCATAAAAGTTCGTCGCTCATCTAACTCATCACGGGCACGGGCGAAGTAATGGTCGAGGTGCCGGCCACACTGTGCTAGCCGTGGACTGGATCGGAAATTTCATGTGACCCAAAAAATGCACGACGAAGAATCAACCGTCCGTATGGCGATGGACGAACAGAAGTGACCCAGAGCAGAGAAAAACGAACAGAAAGCTCCGAAAGTGCTCCGAAAAAGGCAAAGACAAACATACGGTAGTAACCCCCTGTGGCTTTTCCTTCTTTTGGATGGGGGGGCGTAAATCGTGACCTCCCGCTAACCGAAAAACCGGGCGACCGTGAACCTGTCAACGGACAATCGTGTTGCTTATTTAATTTTCCAAGTTTCTCTTGCCGCCCGGTGACAAACATTGGACACTTTACCAGTTTTTGTTTCTGGTGTTTTTGATGGTGTGGTCGCTTTCAAGGACACTCTGTCTTCTGTCCCGTCTGCCTGTTCTTACTTAGCGGTTTGATCCAATGTGATGATCGCTTGTGGCCCACTTTCGCTGGGGCAATGAATTAATCAAAATTAATTTGCTCTATTTATTTTACTCCCACCGAATGACAATGGTAGGAGTATGCGATCGGTGGAATTCACTAGGAGAACCAGCCAGAATTACTACTTCAGCTATAGTAAAGCTCTCCCACTCTCTCTCTCTCTCTGGCTCTCACTTTGTCCGTTTGACTCTGATTGACGCCCGATTTACCGTGATGATGATGAAGACGGCGATAATGATTGATCATGAATACTTAAAGTTGGCACTTTTTACTACAGATTTCTTTCGACTTTGTGTGGTGAATGCATGAATTAAGCTTCTGTGTTAAGCTGTTTAATCTACAACCAAAATGATAATTTCAATAATATTGAATATTATTTCCAATATACTGAAGGTAGTGCACCTTCAAATTCCTAATAAATTACTCATTTTTATCAACACTGCTCATATTTCAAATAAATGTCATTTTATTTACTTTCCAACAAGTAAAGTCCCACAAAAGGAATAAAAAAAGATCACATTTTTCACAACGCGTCATGAATAAAGTTGTGGCTTGCCATACTTATCTAACCCCTAACTGCCAACAGCGAAACTGTCCTGACCAGTGGAAAAAGTTTTGCATTATCGAAGGAAAATGTTTTCCATTTTTTTCCCCCACTTCCACCCAACGTGACAACAAACCCAATGACTTTGCAGTGTCTGTCGGTTGAATTATGCAGGCGAAAAAGCAAAAATAAAAATGGTGCACCAATGCACCACCTAAACTGTCGCCGGCTTGTTGTCAGGAATTGATTTCCTGCAAGTAAACAACATCAACAACAACAAAGTTGAGCTGCACCGGGGGAGTGACAAAAGTTTCTGGCAAGCTATTCATCCCTTGCAGCACTGATTTGCGTCCAAGTTTCGATTCTTTACCCTTGCTTTTAAACGGACAGCAAACGAACAAATTGTTCGATTGAAATGCCACTTCTTTTTGCGTTAGATTTCTTTCCTTTCTTATGATTATTCATTTTTAAAGTAGCAGAAAGTTTGTTTTTCAGTGACTGAACATCGTTTGCAGTAGTTTTGCTTTGCTGATTTAAAATTAATATTCAATTCTTGTACAGCTGTGATGATCTAATCTGCATTTACCTGTTTGCTGTCTCTTTTTTAAGTTATATTGTGTTCCTCATTTCTTACAATTTTTTTTTATTTTATACATTTTTTGTGAAATTTCATTCTTTATTGTCATTTTACACTAATATTTATTGATTTTGCACTAACTTCAAGGGCTTATTAGTTTGAAAAATGTGCTTATGATAAGATAAATATTCTAAACCAATAAAGAAAAAAATGATAAGCCACAAACCGGTAGTTATAAACACATTTTAGTTTGTATGAAACAGATTTCAAGTTCATATTTCCGCATTTGATAAAGTGCTTCTGCTTGGTGAGAATAAATGAAGGGTAAGTATAAACTGATTAAAACTATACACAATCTCAACTGCAACATCTAATCAGCTTCATCAGCTCCATCACATCTTATCAGTGTGCCTTACTGCCAATGCAGTCACAAACTCATCTCGAATGGTGGCCGATTACAACGCAGGATGTGGGCTTCGTATGGCTTCGTACAGCGACGCCATTTGCATACGACATCATCCACCATCCACCATGGTCCATTTTACGCTTCAACACTTCAGCACAGCCTTCGTGTGACCGAGAATTGGGGAAATTGTCGTGCATTTAAGGGGGCCGGCACATCAGCACACACCTGTCTAAACAACGCTCCAAAATACGGCGTATCCATCCATGCAGATGCATTAATGCATAAACGCCACTATCGCTGGCGAATGTTTCCAGCTCGCTTCATCGAAATTTCGCATTAATTCCAAAACAGACGTTACCTACTTACCGCCTTCCTTAACCACCACCTCCCCAACTTCCCCCCTTTTCGAACACTCCCTGTTCATCACAACATTTGGATGGCGCGCGTTAAACCGTGCGTGCTATAAAAAAAACTGCTCGTAAATAACTCACAACCATTTTAAAAGCCGTGCGCAGAAATGTTAGCGCAATTTATGGCGGTTGCGTTCGTCCGTTTCACGGATTGGGATGGGATGTTTTCGCTTGGGTTTATGCTGTTTTTTTTGTGTGCTTGCCTCACTGCCAAACACGTGACCACGCAACATTCCGGAAGTTGGGGTTTGGAAAATTGGTCCACCCGGACCAGTTCGCCCGCCATAATGCCGGCTCGGCCACTAACCTAATTCCGTCGGCCTAATGGGGGGCTGGTCGGCATCGCTTTCTAGCCACCATTTTGTGCCACATACACAGGCATGCAGACACAATTTATGCTCCTACCTTTCCCACCCAGGGGTGGGAACCTTCGTATTCGTATGGTTTCAATTTGTACGCAAAACGCTTTTACCACCGTGCTGTATAGGTATTGTTTAATTAAAAGTATTTTATCGCCGCGTCCTTTTCCCTGTGCATATAAATATTTCTATGAGATTTCGATGTCCAAGTTGCGATGAAATTGGATACATTATCGGTACTCACTAACCTGCCTCATTGCGTGGTGTGGAACGGGAGGATGGAATTTTCATTTTCCACCCAGAAAATTGCGTCAAATTACGCAATATTGCCACAAAACTATATCGACCATTTGGTACCGAAAGTTGAAAATGACCGTTTTCACCGTGCACACGGTATTTCGTAGTGGTAAGGGTACACCACCCCAAACAGTACTCCAATTGCCAGGGACATTTTTGTCCGAAAAGTGCGTAGACATAATTAAACGAATGCCGCTCCCGGTGTGCTCTTGACTGAAGTGAATTATTTGCGATGCACTTGCGTGCCCGGTAATGATGGTGATGCTTCACGTAAGATAATTATCGTGAAATTAAATGCCAGCTTCAATGGGTGCACCGCGAAGTGTTCGAATTGTGAACCGCGGTTTTCGCTAGTGGTTGCGGATTGGATTATCTTTTCCGTTTTTGGAAAGGATACTTTCATCGTATTCGGTGTTGCATTCGTCATTGCTTTGAGTCTTATTATAAAAAGAATGATTAATATAAACATAATTATGTGCCATAATCGTGAAAACTTATAAATCATTAAAATCTGCTATACTTTGTTATACTTTGGTACTATTAATATTTAATTCAATTGCCACTTAAAGTGGAAAACCGATTATCCGTGCTTATCACGGATACAAACTTGACCGGATAAACGGATAACACGAGTAATTCGTTCATCTCTATTTCGAACTACGAATTAAAGTTATGGAAAGCTTCAAGGGTCGAACGTTCTTCAAGTTTTAAATGAATTTTTTGCTGCTTATTATTTTGCTATGCCACAAAATACTAAATTCAAATTAAAAAGAATTTGTTGTTTATTGAGGGTATGATTTCCTGAAGGATGAAAATGTTATGCCTCTCAGCTCACCACCAGTGAAATTCTTCACCATTTTTGCTTCGAATCAAATGTATTTCAACGTCAATTCCCTTCAATCTGGACCAGCTGTATCCGAGTAAATTGACATCCATTTTTTGAGGTACATATCAACGTGAAAACTATAATGTTTCAACAAACTATTTGCGAAAGGCATCTTTAATTTGTGAGAAAAACAATCAATTTTGCAAATAATATGAACCCTGATAACAATGCTTTATTTTATTTTTTAATACGCCAAATTGGCTACAGTAAACTGTCATTGTACAACTCCACGGATAATCCGATTCTTTAGTATCCAATGGCGAACGACAGAATCACCAGAAAATTGATGTTCCTCCATACATACCAAATCCACGTTTGCCACATTTTGTGTGCAAATATTGTGCAGCACTAATGTTTCAAATTACCATTTTTAGTAAGTTTTCCATAGTAATGAACGCATAATGACAATTTAAATTATTGCATGGCTGGCTTTAACAGTTCTTGCGCACAGCCACAATATTAATCACAAGCCGGGCAGTTATTATTTAAAAGCTACTGTTAATCACTATCTCATGATATTACGAAATAGCATCCTTACACACACACACCCACACACTATCAGTATGGTTGGGCAAATGATGCGATCTACGTCTATGGTCGTCCGCTCCATTAATCATTCCATTGAGCGTTGCAAAACAGTGGCTCATCTACAAAACCTCTACAAGGTCCACTGCAGCAAACACTACTACGTAGTTCGGCACGAGAAGATGATTTTAAATAAAAGGAAAATAGATCCTCCCT
>STHB01002047.1:0-17969 GCA_018908115.1 Anopheles rivulorum | reverse complement strand
ACAAACGAACATGACGACTGGGTCTTGTTTTACCCTTGCGTAGTTTATAGTTTAGTATGTTTTATAGCTAAATGCTTACACATTATTTACAACCAGTAGCTCGTGTACCTATGACGTTTTGCAGGAGTTAATTTATTTTTAATTAAGTTTCTTGATTAGATGTTCCATAAACTGATAAGTATTCATTTACATAGTTAACTTCCCTGAAGTACAAAAAATGGCTGTTGATTTGGTGTAAATTGTGTAAAATAGAGCCGATTAAAAATGATAATGTCCACAAGTCAGGCATCAGAAACAGTTTTTTCTTTCCAGCTTCCCCCTGCCTTTCGAAGGCAATTTTTCCATTAAACAAATCTTATTATCATAATGAAGCGAGACAATAAGTTATGCCCGAAATATAATTGTCTTTACCTGTCCATGCATAAGTCCTCTTTTTTCTGGTGGCATGTTGTTTTTTTTAAAAGATGCGTAACAAATTAGCTTCGCACCAGTTTTGCCACCATCGCGTAAGCTCATTAACTTTATAGGCTACGGCATACCTTTTGGAAAATGTTGTATCAATTTGTTTCTCTTCCTTCTTTCGTTCGTAACGGTGATGGTTTTTAAAGCGGATTTCACTGTTTTTTTTCTTCCAGCAGGGAAAGGATCTGCTGTGGGTTGTGGGAATATTGTTTTGATTGGACGCCATTAGTGAACAACTCCTTCCAGCAGAAGGCTCCAGCCAGACAGGCTTGCGTTTGCGTAATGCCTGGGGAAAAAATAACGATCAACTTCCCATTACCGTCTCACAGTGCCTGAGCAGTTCGTGAGAGACAGTCGAGCGGGATACTCCGAATGTGCGCTGAAAAGGTGAAACACTTTTAACTAGATATTGTACCGCTTAAATTGAATTACACGATTTAAAACTTCCACAAGGCTTCCTTCCGGGGGCACCATCGGGGTGGCATTCGTGTCTGTAAACGGTTTCACACCATCACGTCCCCCCCCAGTTCGGTGTATCGCTTTCAATCTGTTCAATCAAAGTTGAAATTATTTCACCCGTAAAATTCGATTCTCGCTAGGGTGGGTCCGGCTACCGCGAATCCCGTCGTGTTGAGCGCCCCGTTTGCGGTTTTACGGTCATGCTTTGGTTGACCTCTCGCTTATTGGTCAACACTGCATTGGGGCGGTGATAAATTGGTGTGTACTTAGAACCCTTTTGGTGACTCGATTTGGGGATTGGGTGAGCTAAACGCAAAAGGATTAAAGGTTTTCATGATTGCTGCTGTTTTGTCGCGTTCAGCCTTTCAGCGAAGTTTAAATTGGTTTTCATTCGGTGATTGAATATGTGATTAGTCTTTTAATCTAGTTTATTTGTATGCATAAACCTGTAACCAGTTGAGAGGTGTTCTGGTAGAGTGTCGTCAAGGATATTCCGTTGACGTTTGCGTCCTCAAATAGTATCAAATGTCGTCTAATAATCAGAGAGCGTTCATATTCCATTTATTGAGTTAAATTACATGAGAGATCGTACCGAAGTTTACGCTCAGGCTTGTAGCAATACCTTTCGATTTGGCTTGTACATTATTTACCATAATGTTAGACAATATTAACGATGATAAATACCATTCCCTTTCGAATAATCAAACTTTATGAAACCACTTGGGAAATTTTTCGCGTCTAAAGTAAACACTAAAAACCAAAAGTCATTTCCATGGTGTACAGTGCCAGCATGACAAATGAAGTATCAGGGTAATGAAAGGAAAAGAAGTAAAATTTTGAAGCAATGTTTGCTGCCAAACGCAACTGCTCTGGTACCAGTAAAGTTGTGTTACGGCGTGAAAGCGCACATGTTTTTTTTTCTCCCCCCTAACTCCCCGTTCGGTAAATGGTTTTTTTTTGTTGTTGCCAAAAACAAAAGAAAATACGCGCGTACGGGTACGGGTGCATAATGGAGCATTTATTTATAGGTCGAATGATTCTAAATTTATGATGAATTTACTTTACTGCTGGTCTGAATGGTCCCTCGGGGGTGTTTTAACAACAGTGTGCGCGCGCGTTCCCGTTACCATATTATTTCTCTCTCTCTCTCTCTCTCTCTCTCTCTCTCTCTCTCTCTCTCTCTCTCTCTCTTTCTTTCTTCTGTTGTTGTTTGGATTTGTTTTGTTTCGGCGATCGTACGTGTGCCAAAGAAAATGGCGTGCAAGTGTAGCAGCACCACCCGGTCGCCATCGTTTGCCGGTGGGGCTTTGGAAGCTTTTCTGCCTAGGTGTGCTTACCATTTTAGCTTGTTTACGTTTCCGTTTAAATTTTCGGAGCCTCTGGGGCTCATACACGTCGGCCACATACACGGCGGCGGCGGTGAAGAACCGGAAAAGCGCTACTAAGCGTCGTTTTCATTGTGGTAAATATAGCACGACCGTGTTAAGTACCGCCGCCGGGAACGCCGGGGTTGTGTAGCTAAGGTATGTGGAACACCTTGGGACTGCGAGAAACGCACTGATAAACATTTGATTGTGAAGGATGATCCTTTTATGTTCCTTGGGTGGAAATTCCGTTTCTTCTTTGTTTTGTAAAGTGTAACCGTACTGCTCACTTTTTGGACGTTCTTCGGTAAAGGAACATTATATTTGGTCTTCCACTTCATCCCGTTTAGTTCCCTCGCCTAATTTAAATTTTATTTCATCTTTATGTTTATTATCTCTAAAGTACAGTAAATCGATTGAAACTTTATGAAAGCTATCCAAGCTGATGATCGTTTTCTTGTTTTTATATCGCATTTAACAGTTTCAAAAAACTCCATCAGAATTCAATGCTGTGGAAACAGCATTGGCAAACTTTCGACAAACACATTTTCCCTTTTATCTGCTTCATGTGCTCCTCATGGATGTTGGAGGGTTTTTGCAGTGTTTTGTTCGCAACAGAAGGTTGAAATGTCTTGTTTTGCTTATTTTGTCATCATTCTACCCCGCTTCTCTTTCTCGCCCTCACTCCCTCCATCAGTGACTGCATACTCACACAAATCTAATGCCTCGTTTACCTTTCCGTACTGTTGGTACGCTTTTGTACGCCATTTAGGCTAAAGATAGATTGCAATTTCGCCGCTGCCAAAAACTTGCCAAACGATCTTGAAACCGACGGCATCGGTTTCTTCTGTTGCTGCTGCGGCGGCGACGGCGGCGGTGGCGTCGAATAGCCACGCTTCCACCACGAGCGCGCGGTCCCACAGTTTTGTCTTAATGTGATTACTCGCCATTTTCACAACGGACAAAAGCGTTCGAAGCGCATGCCAAAAGGGGTTGTGGGTGAGGTTGGGCTGGGCTGGGAGTGGGAGCAGAAGGTAACGTTCTCGATATGCTCTTAACATGTACCGTGCCGTCACAGCATCATTCGTTTACCTAGCGCGTCCCGGTAGATAAAGGCCCGGCCAATGAGTAATGAGTAGACGACTCGGTGAGTGTTGGAAAGCGTGGAAAGCGCGATGAGCGCTAGAAAGGGATAGAAAAAGAGAGATAAAGAGAGAGAGAGAGAGATGTACACACACAGGGGAAGGTCGGAAAAAATGAAAACAAAACAAAGTCGAGGTGTGGAATGGGTTTTTGGCTTCATGTCGGCGGTGACAACTGTGTGCAGATGACGTCGTGCTGGTGGCATGGTTTTAGATACGCTGACTTGGTGTAGTAGTGTTCCCTTTTTTTATCTCGGCATGAACGTCACGTTGTCACTCTTTTTTTATACATATATATATATACATCAACTTTAGATTAAACGCATGCTGGTTGAAAGAACAACACAGAAAGAGCGTTTTCATCCCTGATTTTCCCCGGAGCGCATCGTTATCACTTTAGTTAAATAATTTATCTTTTAAAACTTAACACACACACAAAGGATTCGTGTGTTTTCGCTGCAAGAGCGTTTTTGAAGGTCGTGTGACAAGGATGATAGCATAACTGGAATCTTTTCACGTTGAATTGGAATGTGTCTTTCACAATTCACGCTGTTCACGCCGTTACATTATGTCGTTGTGTCGGTCGGTAAAATTTGGAATGGAATCGGATTTTTGCCCAGAGAAGCATTGGACATAGAGGTTTTTGTAATAGTTCAACTTGAAAATATCCCAGCATCCGTTCCAACTTTGCCACGAGAACTTAAAAATCCTCCATAAAGCAATGCAGTATTTTCCAGTTCAACTGGCAAAGTCAGTTAGTTGTAAAACTAAATAAATGAAATCCAATTAAATAGCAGGTTAATTCGATGGGACTGTTTCGGTAATTGATTTTTCCACCACCCTACAACAACAATTTTATATGAACGATATGCAATTCTGCAATTTGTTATTGCCAACAAACCATTGAACACAACCTTACAGCAATGGTTACGCAAATTCAGGTCATTTTCGCATGTACAAAAATTAAATAAAAACAAACACAAATTACCTTTCCGCTTGATCGTGCGTTACAAATAGGCACATGGATTTGCTTCCGGGCATATTATGTTGCTTGCTCTCGTTCAGACGCATTCGTTTAGGCATGTTCGCGCTGGATATTTCAACGCCAGCTGCCCAGATTAAACAGACCGTTATTGATGAATGTTGTTTCATGATGAGTAAGTAATTAAAATTTAAATTGCATCCGCAAACACACACCGTACGACACTTTCATTATCGAACACTGGCCAACTAAAAGACTGCTTTTATGGGCTTTCGTTTTTACGCTTACGTACACTACACATGTATTTATGATCCTATTTCCTAGCAATGGTTCATCATTTATTTTTTTCTGTATCCGGCTGTTCGTAAAACGATCGTCGTTTGAGTTTGTTTTGGCTCTACAAACTCATCATAAAATAAGCGGAAAACTGACGCCCAATGCCTAGATTGGTGGCCAGAACGACCAACTGCTACACAATCCAACCAATGAAAGTGCTAACAATGAAGAACTCATCATTACCAACACTTACTATTTTTTGTTATGTCCTATCGTATCTCCTCTCGCTGTGTTGTGTGTGTTTGTGTGTGCGGTGGAAAACTCTCCTCACACACACACACACACGGTCGGATACTTCTTTTGTTCTGCACAACGCGTTGCCCTTTATTGGTGGGTAATTACATTCTCGGTTCGGTTGGTGGTTGGTGGGACAACGTTTCATTATGTTCTACCGGGTGGTGAGAACACGGCGTTGCAGGAAGATATACGTTGGAGGATGATGAATGAGTGCATGGACAATGTGCTGTTCTTTTTTTGCCGCCTTCTAGCATGTTTTAGTGTAGCAAAAAAGGAATGAATGCCACGGGATACAAAATGCTTTTCAAGTGTAGCTGTAGTAAGAGGGAAAAAATGAAAAATGTGCTGCAACTCTTTAAAATATTGCTCGGATTCTGCATGGATGATTCAGCACGAAGAATAATTTATTTAATGTGTGCTGAATAAGGATTTATTCGTTTTTTTTACGTTTAACATAATCCTTTGTTTTTGATATTTTAATTAAGAACTTATTGAAAGTTTGAAAAATTGTGTTAACGAAACAGTTCGATCGATTTTCGCAAAACCTGTCGCAAATTGTTTACGGCTGCAAACATTAAATAGCCACGCCATTTTGCTGACAGCCTGTGACCTGGTAATTGAATACCGATTTCACCGTGGACACAGAGAACGAAAGAGATAGGATGAGAGAGATAGAGAGAGTGAGAGTGAGAGTGTGAGAGAGAGAGAGAGAGAGAGAGAGAGAACAAGAGGAGAGAAAAGAGTAACAAAAAGAAAGCAATACTTCCGGTCTTAGTGATATACTCGTCCATGTAGACTTTTCCATTCGATACGGCAAGGAAGTACCGTTCGAAAAGCTGTCAAACACGTACGCCCCAACGTACACCCTCGGTAGCAGAACAAACAGGAAAAACAAGCAATCATACGCATACATCGACATTGACATTTCTTAAAGTTCACGGCTACCTGGTCTTAGCTTTCATGCGGTGTGATTTATTTCACCTTCGCCATGATTGGATTGGACCGGTACAACAAACTCTCCCGAACGGTTGTACGGTTAGTTGGCAAGTTGACTTTGAGTAAAATAATAATAAAAGCAAGTAGAAATCGATACGTACACAAAAGGCACTGCGAAATTTGCCTTGGCCGTCGGAATGACTTTCGTGCCCCATCGGGGCACAATCGTCGCTCACTTCAAAACGGGCTTCGAACGGCACAATATTAACATGAACGCTATGAACGGAAGTTTTCCTCCACACGAAGGTTTGCTTTTTTTGAGGATGGGAAAATGGCTTAAGTATGAGCGTGAGCGTTGTTAGTACCTTTATGCGGTCCTGTGTGAAGGACCTCCTGCCTTTACTTGTACGTGGTCGGAATTGGGGCTTGGAATTTATTGATTTAGTGTGGCGTGATTTAAGCACCCTCCCCCCTCCCCATCTGCACCAACCCCACCCTTTTTCGTGACGGCAGCTTTTTTGACCTTTTTGGACCTTTTTAACTAACCTTCGCTTTAGTTTCGCCCGGCCGCTGGACGATCTTGACTTTCACAGAACGCTTTCGCGAATTATTCACCAATTTCCAAATGGGCGGTATGGTGGTGGGCCATTGAAGTCAACGTCGCTTGCGTACCTTGTGCTGTTGGTAAAGTGTTGCTGTGTTGTCTTAATTCTCATTTGAATATGACTCCATATCATTTCACCAGCAGTAATTTTCGTTGAAGGTCACTGCCAGGGTTTTCGATGAATTATGATTTATAATCATAAGGTAACAAAGACAAAGCGATAATGGAGAAACCGGCACTGGGGAAACTTTTTCGACCAAAAAGTTGAAAAGTTGTCTTTGAAGAAGGTCCGTTCGCAAACTTTGCCCTTTGCTGTGGGTAGACACGAAAACAAAAACCGACAGCAAGGAGTGAGTGTTCATTAGCATTAGTAATGGGCTGGCGGGAGGGGGGGGGGGGACGAGTTTGAATCATATTTTCACGCTATCGACCGTTCGGGAACCGATCCTTTACCCGGGCGCGCTAATCTATCGTGAAAGCAGAGCCGGAAGCTTTCTGTCACCGGTAACCGGAACCGCTTTCCGCCTGGCTGATAGAACCTGGCTGCTTCCTTTTTTGGGCTGGGTCGCCGCTGTTACGCCAAATGGTTAATCGGATAAAGCTTTCGCACCTTTCGCACGCCTCCGAGCGCTATGAATCAAGGAGTCACTCCCTGGTGTTGCCAGTGGCCGGGAGACAAAATGAAGGTAAAATATTGTTCTGCCTAATCTGTCTTTCACGCATCGTGTGCTATAATTTTCGACACAGCTGCTGCTGGGGGGAGGGGGGGAGCTGTGACGGGAAGCTTACCACTAATCAATGTAAATGCTTTCATCGGACGGAAAGTGATTTGGAAACTAATCCGATAGTAATGTTACTTCCGCTATCGCCAACGCCGGTGTTGAACAGAGCGGACAGCGTTGGACATGGATTTGTTGGTTGACAGTGGCAAGATTAAGCTTCGTCCATCCTTTGCCCTGTAATATATAAAGTGTAGTCCACAAGATATACTTTTGTAGCGTGTATATCTGGTACCCTGTGTAAGCATAGGTTTCGGCAGATGGGAACATTTTCTTATAAATTTTATTTTATTTAATTTTAAAAACAATTGCTTATAGTTATACGTATCTAAGTATTTAATAATTGTTCAAGTCCTAGCACTTGGAGAGGATATCCGTAGATTTGAAAGGAATGTTGTACCAAAACGGTTCATTTTATTTTAATTTAATTTGTGCGCATCAGCAAACGAAAACTAGGCCATGTTTTATCAGGTGATCTGTGCTATTTGCATTTAATAACGTTAAATCCCACGATCCCAGGATCATTTATTAGCCTAAAACCCCATGTAACGCCCACTGCATTATCATTTTTCCCAGCGCAATCGGGGCTAAACCGCGGGATAATAGTGACAATTAAGCACCAACCAACGGTTAGCATCCGAACCCGCCGGGCGTAGGCAGGGATTAGTGGTCCCCTTTCTATCATGCCACCGTACATGCCACCTTCGCAGGAAGCGGTTAAAAAGGTGGGTAGTAGTAGGATCGGTTTGCCCTGGACGCAGCTAGTGGTTAAAACTGAACCCGGAAGTCCCGCGGAAGGACAGACACACGCACGCCGGGGATGCAAAATGTAGCAATTAAGGCGGTAGTTCGTCGGGTGGTCGGTCTAGGTTGAGGACTTTCTAATTAACCTTCAATTTGGCTTTTAGGATATCGCACGACCAGCGGGGTGATGAAGTTTTGAAGTTGCAGATGCTTCTTCGCTTGTGTCGGTGGTTTTACTTGCTTTTTTCTTCAATGAAAAGGTGTGACAACCGTTTGCAACTAAACGGTTTCATGTTCTGAAAGGGTGATAAATCTTGCTCATGTTCACGGGGATTGAATTTATGAGCTATGGGTCCTTATTGCCTAGATGGTTGTGTCTAATAAGAGGTGAAGCAATATAATTCCGAGCACCGGAGAGTAAGGATAGAATGTGCTAGTTGCTGTTTCTGTTTGTGTTTTGAGCAATAAAATTTGCTGTTTGGCCTTTGTTGCCCACCAGAAGTGTCTTTTATTGCTGAAGCATTATTAAAATATGTCCCCGGTTGTTTTTTTTTTTTTGTACTTTTAGATTGCTGGTGGAAAAGGCAAGCATTTAACCCGCAGTCACGCGATGCGTGAGTCAACTTCCCCGCCCCGAACACCAACGCCACGATCTCCATCCGATACGCACAACAGCAATCCAATCAGTAGCGCCGGCAGCGGTAGTACGGGTGGTATAAACAACACGACCACTGCCACCACGACGGTTGCCAGCAGCAGTGGCAACGCACTCAGCAATGGTCCCCAAAGCCTGCTGGACCGATCGTCCGGCGCAGTATCCACCATGAGCGACACCGAATCGCTGGCCAAACATAACAGCTCTGGTCCGGGCGGTGGAATGAGTGGGGCTGGCGGCGGTGGCAGTGGCAACAGTTCGCCCAACATCGTCCTCTTCGCCGGTAGTGAGGATCAGCAGCGGAACGGTAAATCTCAGCTGGATTTAGACTTCCCGAAGCTGACACCACCGAAGACGTCCTTTAATCCGAACGCTGCCAGCAACGGTGCGCACCATCCGCACGCGCCAAAGGGCAACAGTGTGAAGAGCAATGGTACGGCAACACATCACGCTAGGGCGAACGGGTGCGCATCCGTTGGCGAGACAGACAAATCGGCACCGTTGACAACGGCCGCCGGTGGTACAACGATCTCGGCAGCGACCGGAGGCAGCAGTAGCGCGAAACAGCAGACAACACCGTCACAGCAAAGCGTGACGAGCACGGTTTCACCGAACGGCACCGACACACCGGACGGTGGTGGAACGACCCGCGTTGGCGGAGGGATGCTAGCGGGTCAAAGTCCGTCCAATCATAATCTCGTGCCGGTGTCCGGCAGCTCTGGCAGTGTATCCGCGGCAACATGTGATACTGCTACGGTCGGTGGTGATCCGTCGATTCCAGGCACGGTAGGCAAAGCGCTGTCGACGCACAACACACCGGTACAGTCAGCTGCGAGCAGCAACTTTTGTGATAACGATGGTCGTCATGGTCCGTATCAGCATCAGCGGGACGTGAGCTTTAGTAGCAGTGAAGGTCCTGGAGGCCCAGCGATGAATGCCGACGGTCAGATCAATATACAGTTTTCGCACGAAACGGAAACACGTTACATCCAGTGCGATAGTCCTACGGATAGCCTTATGCGAAGCGGTGGTAATGCGGGTGGTGCAGGCACGGGTCCAACCACCACACCCCCCAGCGGGGGTGGTAAGAAACGAAGTGGTGCTTCCGGGAAGGGGGGAAATAAGGCGACCCGGTTGAAAAATCTCAGCGGAGGTTCCTCCTCCAGTGTGGACGGTGGCGGTGGCGGAGGTGGCAGCTGTGGTGGCGGCATGGCATCGTTTATGTCGCGCGACAGTCTCTGCGACCCGTTCACCGACCAGAGCGGTGTGAATTTGCTTCAGTTTTTCAAGGAAACGCTGAACAAAAACTTCAAGGATCGCAACATGCTGATGAAGATCGAGAAGGAGCTACTGTCGCTGGCGATGGATCGTAGCCGGAGCCAGATGAAGTTTCCGCCCATGTCTTCCTACAACCGAATGTTGATACACCGGGTGGCGGCCTACTTCGGCATGGAGCACAACGTGGACGCGACGCAGCAGTGTGTGATCGCGGAGGTGACACCGGCCACCCGCATCCCGGACATCCGGTTTAAGAATCTCATTTCGGACAGCTTCTCGGAGGAGCCGCGCAAATCCATCCTGAAGCGGGATACGCACAGCTTCGACGAGTACCATCGATTCGGTAGCGGTACGGGCGGTGGTGGTGGCGGCGGTGGAGGTGGTGGAAGCGGTCTTCTGCACTGTCCCGACCGGGGCATGTTGGATCGGAAAGCGAAAAGCTTCGAGGAGCGTGAGGAAGAGTATGAGAAGTCGAAGCGGAGATTATTCAAAAATCGTGAGGTAAGATCGTTAGAAAGGCACGCTGAGCATTTCTTGTATGTGTGTGTGCGTGTGTGTTGCTGGGTGTTGAATATGTAGTGCACCGCGTAATGTGTGTTGTTTCTTTGTGTGCTATGTATCTGTATGTATCTATATACCGAACCGATACAAAGATGTAATCAATGTACGTGTATTGTATATTTGTTTCCTTTCTCAATTCTCTGTTTCTTTTTCTACATGATTCCCCACTACTGTCGATTCATCCGTCCTGCCTTCCCGTACACGTCCGTCGTTACGTAACGCCCCATCCACACCAATCCCTGTTTTCCGGCGATTCCATCCAACCCAAAATCCGTCCCGTGGTCGCTTGAACGTGCGCCACCATTTGCGGAGGACTTTCAGCATGATTCCGAGTCCGATCAGTGGCAGTGGATATCGACCGATGGTGGTGGTGTTGCTGGTGGCGGCGCCGGTGTTGGTACGACGCTGGTTGACCTCAACGCTGCCCGGCACCAGCAGAAACTGCAGAACAATCGCTTGCTGAAAGTACAATCAGTGGTACGCCTTGTGTGTGTGTGTCTGTGTGGGTGGGACGTGAGATGTGTGGGGCCTTAATGCCACCGAAAACACAACCCTGTCGGTTTGTGTTGCTGCAATGATGGTTTTCACTTTCGTTTTAGTCAATTGAGGGACGATCGGACGAACGGCCTTGCGTTTCGAAATCTCACAGCTTCGGAGGTTATGGCGGATCGTCACAGAACGCATCGTTGCTGCGGGGCGATTCGATAACGTCAACCAAAAGTGCCGGTGCGCGGCTGTTTACGAAGCAGGACTCGAACGCCAGCACCAACACGCCCTGGAGGCTGTCTCCGTCAAGCAGTGGGTGAGTGTTGCGCTTGGTGCAGTGCGAACTGCCCGCATTTTGTTCTACGGAAGGTACCAACCGCAGGAGAGAGCAAATTGATGGAATATTTAGAACTGTTGTTGATACGCTAGCGATAGGTTTTGAACGTTTTACTTATGATTTGTTGGTTTTTGAAGCGGAAAGATCCTAACGTCCAATATTAAGTTAGCATTATTACGATCGCTTACCGATCGAGAAGATTAATCATTAGGGTTTAGTTAAACGGTATAACTTTGTGCTTAAACGTTTGATCCATCTGAACGCCCTCCGGTAGTCTTCCGGATCGACCGATGAGTAACGATTGCCTTCAAACGCAGGTCGTACCTTACTTCCAGTTACAAAACCCAATCGATCCGCTCGGATTCGGTAACACCGTCCCCAACGGGCTACGGCAGCGGCGATCACACACCGGAACCGTGCGTCCCATCACCGTCGGCCACGTGCGGCGTCATGTGGGCCGTAACCGATATGGCCAGCGTACCGAAGGGAAGTGTGCTGATTGATCCCCAAACGTTTCAACCGATTGTTAACCAGGACGGGTCAGTATTGCCGCTAGGAGTAAACGATCGTAGATTTATTGTTAATGTGAGTGTGTTTTTTTTTGTGTTCTAGCTCGCTGTATCATTTCGATCCATCCAATCTACCACCGACTGCAGCCGGTCCCTGGCCGGCAAGTGGTAAAATGTCGAAGCGAAGGTTTGAAAAGCAGAAATCATTCAACAGTAAGAACAATCTCAACAGTAGCAGTTCGCTCGAAAGCGCTACCGATGGGCCGTCGCTGGGAAAGACGGTTGAATGCGGTCAACAGGTGGCGATTCCTACCGTCGGAGAGTGCGGTAACGGTGCCATCACGACCATCATGACAGCGACAACGACACCGACCACCATCGCGGAGGAGGTGGTCAATGAGCTCGGGTGCTACGATGTGGGTGTCAACTCCGGCGGCCTAAAATTACTAAGCGTTAAAGATAATCCAGACATGGATGGTAAGCATATTCGGCGTGGGTTTTTAACATGCACCACCGGTATCGGTTTGATTGTTTGTTTGTTTGTCTTGTAGAAAACTCAAGCCTCTGTGAAGAAATCTCACAAACGACAAACGAGCTTGGCGGGTTGAAGTTACAGAAACATCAAGCCACTAGTCCTATGCTGCAGGCCAGCGAACTGCAGCCAATCGATATGAATGAAGTATGTACAGTGTGTCAATTGCAAGAGATTCGCATAGGAAAATGTGTTAACCTTTTTTACTTTCCGCTTGGCAGATACAATACGGTACCAATCAGCACGAAAGTGGAACACTCATGCATACTGCCAACTCTGCTCTGCTGGATAACGATCGGTCCTTGATCGACGAGGCGGTTGAAACGACGGGAGAGGATCAAGACGATCTCGGTGACACGCTTGACGCGTTGAACAAACCGGACCACAACAATCCGGCTCTCGGTGCTGCTGTACAATTGTTGCACGTACACGATCCTGTCAGTAGTAGCAGCACGCTGGATGCCGGCGAGGACGATGACGAGGATCGGAGCGAAACTCCGACCGACGGTGGGCAGGAGGAGGTGGACAAGAAAAACGACATGGTGAAGGTTGCTAACGTGGTACAGACGGTGGTACCGTTGACCAGTTACGCGAGTACCACGACGACCCCGAACGGTGGCAGTGGTGGTGGTGTTAGTGCGTATACCGTCACGTACGATGGTGGAGGTAGTGGTCATCCGGGTGCCACCGTATATGCAACCGGTACGCCAGGCCTGTCAACGACGACATATCAGACCGCGGTGAGTGATAGGATCATTTCCGTGCTTTGTGTTTGTTGGCACGTTTCATTTAACGCTGTCGTGTGCTTTTTCAAACTTTCAGCCGGACGGTGCAATTTACGCCGTACCGTCCTCGCTGGTCTACACATATCCCACGGCAATGGATCCGACCGAGATGTCCGGTGGGTACTTTGTGCCAGTGTACGATCCGCAGCAGCAGCGTGAAGCAAGCCTCTGCTCAACGCCGGGCGCTTCCATCTACTCGGCCCCGGCCGGTGCCACGTCGACAGTATTGCATCCGATCGCGTACACACAGAATGCGGCAGCGGCTGCTGCAGCGGCCGCAGCTGCGTACACCGGTGCGCCCCTATACCAAAATCCGGTCATGTACTCGTCTGATCAATTCCCGGCAGCACAGGCGGCCGCCGCTGCCGCAGCGGGTCAGCTGTCACAGTATCCCATTAGCTACCCGATCGGAATAGGATATCCGTTTAATGGTAAGGAATTCGGTGCCGCCGCTACATTCTGCAGCAGATAGAGTAGATGTGATTCGTTTAACTGTCCTTGCAGGCGCGGCGTACCAAAACTACTGGAATCAACCAATCACTTACTACGTTCCTCAGACGCCCGTACCGTCAACGGTGGGCGGTGCGTCAATACTAATGCAGCCTCCGATACCGCAAACACCGACCAATGGTGGTATTATCACGACCACGGCCACCGTGTCCGCATCCACTCCGGGCGCCGGTAACAGTTCGTCCGGTGCGCCTATTTCGGGCAAGCGTAACACGACACCGCCCAACAGTGGGCACGGTCAATCGCAAGGTGGCGCCACGCACAGTGCCTCGGTAACACCGGTCCCGATATCACCGTTCACCGCCAATATTTCCGTACCACTGCCCGATTCGTCATCGGCTGCCGCTGCTGCCGCCGCCGCTGCTGCTGGTGCCCCGATGTACGCCGCCTTTCCGCAGCCACTGTACCCTAACATGCTTCCATTTGCTAGCCCGATGGCGACACATCCTCATCCGGTTGCGGCCACTGCCGGCACGCTGGTACCCACTGCCGCATCATTCCATCCGCATCCGCCATCCGGTGGAGCACAGCATCATCCCGGAACTGGTACCGGTGGTACGCATGGTGGTGACTCGACACCACTAGCCGGTGGTAATGGTCACCACCAACATCATTCACAGTATCACCACCATCATCAGCATCATCAGCAGCAGGGAGGCAGCGGCAGCGGCGGTCACTATTCAAGCGTGAATGGTCCGTCGAATGGAGGTGGTAACAGTAGCAGCAGTAGTAGCAGTAGCAACAGCAGTCACAGTGGTGGCAACCACAGTAACAACTGTGCAACAAACGCGCCCACACCACAGTCAACGCCCAGTACACCGCTTTCCCTGCCAATGGGTATGCCGTCGCACCACGGTGCAACGCATAAAGGCATGCCGCTGTTCCCAACACCTCCCATCATGCCAAACGTGAGCGGAGGCGGCGGATACACCGGCGGCCATCATCATTATGGCGCGGCGGAGGAACGCAAAACGGGAAGTGGCGGCTACCAGGGTAACAAACCGCGGCAGCCCAATACAAACTCCGCTGCAAACGGTGGCAGCTACTTCAGCTACAACGCCCCGACGAATGGAGGCCGACAGATGACGCCGAACAGTAACACGGGAAGTGGGAGCTATCAGCCGTCGGGAGGAGGAGGCATGAAGGGAACCTACGCACAGAACAATACAGGGAACAATAACCAAAACCAGAACGGTCCACTGATCTTGGGTCCGCCTCCGTCGGGTAAGGGCAATCGTCATGACGCTTCCGCACCCCAAAATGTAGTCAGCGCGAACAGCAACTCCTCCAACAAGCCGCCTCTGATACCGACGCTGCCCAGCATGGTCGTTCCGGGTGCGGCAGCGTCGAGCACGGGTATGCCGGGTGATAAGTCGCGACTGAATCGCTCCTCGAAACCGCCCAATCTTGATCTGAAGCGCAGCTACAACAACAGCATCAGTTACGGTGGGATGAACAACCGTAACACGCCTAGCACAAACTCGAACGAAAGCAATGGCTCACCGAACAGTATTACGTCGTCGTCTGTGCACGAGCATGGTGCGAGCGCGTCTCAATCGCATCATCCGATGGGACCGCCGCATCACGCCGCAGCTACACATCATCACGGTGGACACGGTGGTAGCAATCATCCGTCGACACCGACATCGCACCATCACGGAAGCAACCATCCGGTCGTGTCGGCTGGTGGACAACCGTCGCAGCACGGCGCACTGCACCATCACCATCATCCGGCGCATCCGCACGCGCAACACCACCCGCATCCCCATCACGGTGGAAACCAACCGATGCCTCCCGGTGTTCAGCAACAAACTCACGGTGGTCCCGGGGGTGGCGGAGGCGGAGGAGGTGGTGGTACGACACATTACTATCATCCGAGCGGAGGTCAATCGATGGCACCAGCTGGAGGTGGACAGCCCCATTCCGGACAGTCGTCGTACTATTCGGGCAGTGCAGGAAACGGCCCTTCACAGCGCGGCGGTAGCGTGGGAAGTAATGGTGGTGGGAATGGTAACGGTTCCGGATCTGGCGCGAACGCTAGTGCTCACACCGCGGCCCATCCGCACGCGATGCCTACGGCTGTGATGCATAATTCTGCTGTTGCCGCTGCGGCCGCAGCTGCTGCGGTTGAACCGTACCATCAACAGCTGATACCGATCAATGCCGCCACCGGGATGTCGTACTTCAAGATTGGCCAGGCATACTACGTAAGTAGCGCGTTGTATTGGTGGTAGCGTTGTGCGTCCCGTACTTATGAAATGTTTCGTTTTGTGTTACATGTTTAGCCTTCGTTAACGTTGCCGCAAAGCCGCCGATCGCCTCCGAACGAAATTCGTCCAATTGCGGGTGTCTATCCGACGATGAATATGGTGATGCCGGGTACGAGGCAACGAATGTGTTGAAGAATGTTGAGAGGACCGTTGCGGAGTATTCTAACGAAGAGGTTTTTTTGCTCGTTTCAGCATCACGACAATTTACACCACGACCACAGCACAGCACCGGGTACAACAGTGCCAAGGCGGCTAAATCGCTTCGATAAAGAAGCATGCAAATAGGGGGCGCGTTGCAGCATAATGAAACGGTCGAGTCGAGGGTAGAATGTTGCTTCAACGGTGGAAAATCAGAAACAAATCGTGCGTAACTACATTACGATAAGTATAACCCGAGAACCGTAGTAGAACCAACAACAACTGAATGTAGTGCAGTAACGCGTAACACATAACGCAAACATAGAAAACCAACCTTTACCATACAAACAGAAGAAGAAAAAACATACTATTAGGGGTTATAATGTGATCTGTGCTGATGTGTGATCAGCCAACAAACTGCTAACATAATGACCACGCAAACCAGATGAACTATCGTCATTCGCGACAATTGGTAACAGGGGCGCGTTTTCAGACATTGAATGAACTCACAGGAAGCAGAAGAGAAATAAAACGACTAACAGAGACTTTAGAAAGACAGGCAAGTAATCATTAAGAGCGGTAGCGTGACAATGGGAAAGGAATGAGACATTTATTTAGAACGAAACATATTAAGGAATACGTACCACTACTTCCACCTATGCAAGGCATGTTACCTTTGCGGCGATAAGTCATTGGTTCACCTCTTTAAAAAGCGAGTGTGTGCAGATGCAGGATCAACCAACAAGTGAATTGAGTGCAAGTGGTAATGAGCAGTTAATGATGTACGTTTTAAAACGCAACACATTCGTTTAGTTACAGTTGGCAAACAGTAACAGCAAATATCTTAGTTGCTGATCTTAACACAATCAGTGGATACGGACAGGCTCGTTATCTATCAGTCAGACAAAATACAGACAGGACCAAACAAGCAATGGGTTGAGAAAGAAATCATACAGAATGGAGTGTGTACATCACAAGATCATGTGATACAAAACGGAAACGCAGCAGAACGTTGAGCGATCGGGTGTGTTAAAACCGTCAACCGACAAAGCGTCTGTTTTCAAAGGTAATGAAATGAAACGACCAGGAAAACAAACAACATTTTATTACAATAGGATGCAGAATCACTATGTTAAAACTATGAGAGTGTTAAAAACGGTTAAATGAAAAGTTAATGACCATGAATCACAATAACGTGATTAAACGATGGGTGGATGAAGATCTGAAGCGTTTGAACAATAAAAACAACGGAGCGACCAGCATGAAAATGGAACGGATGAATGTGGTTAATGCACGGTGAATGTTGTGCTAGTGGAGGCGCAAATCGTAGGAATAACAACACAAAACAGATGGAAACAAGACAGCAATAAAGAAGCTACAAAATTGGACCACTCATTTTAACCCAGCATTAAAAAGGAGGAAAGGGAACTTCACATTTAATGTGAATAATGAAACAACATTGGCAGAAAGGGCATCCGTGTACCATCAAAAGGAAAACAAATTCCTATGTCACACACACACACATACACACAAATGCAGACTATCGACCGTTGCAGAAATGCAACATAAAAAAATGGAAGGAAATTTGCGCCAAAACTGTTGTTGTGTGATGAAAACCAATTGAGTTACTGCTTCTTAGAAATGTGTGATCGATAACCAAAAATAATAATAATGATAATACTAAATACAAGGCATACCGAACTCCAGTGGTGCTGTTTGAAGAAGAATGTGTAGGTGAATATTATAATAAAGAAGAAGACAAAACAAAAATACTATGTTGCCGGATTATCAGTTGCCATGAGTAGAACAAAATATATAAAGATGAATAGCAAACGCGAAAGTATGGATGAACCCGGAAGCGCG
>STHB01002017.1:0-17996 GCA_018908115.1 Anopheles rivulorum | reverse complement strand
GTGGTTCCGGGTTTCCTTTCGCACGCTTGACACGAAAATGTGATGCGGTTTGCGGTGATAATAAAATATTGTCAGCATCGCTTTTTCCTCCCCAAAGAAAACCCCACCACTAGAGTGTGTGTGTGTGTGGTGCAGTGTGAAGAATATACAGTACCACACCTTGAGCGCCAGGTATCGTTGACGCTAAAGGAATGCGTTCTCTAAATGACACCGTCACACCGATTCTGAGTTGGCAGTGGCGGTTTGCTGACTGGCACCAGGGGCAAAAAAAAGCGCATCCAGCACTGTGAAAAGCGCTGCACAAGAAACCGTTTCGAGGTGGCGACTTATCACGATCACCATCGGTCCCGCTCGTACGGTACAGTACTAGAGTGTCGTGAATGAAACGATCCACCATTCGAGTTGACGTCACAAACACACACACACACACACACACACACACACTTGCAGAGACGCCTTCATTTAAAGGTATTTGTGCAAATGGGAAGAAGCTCCTTCTCAGGCGTTGGTTGATGAACGATTTAATTTCCCGCCTGCAATCGGGAGTCACCGAGTAGTGATTGACGGGAGCGTGTCTGGGCTGACTTACGGCGATGGAGTCACTCGGTTGGGTTTGCTCCTTTCATTAGTATCCTTTTGCTGGCATATGTTTCACCAATGAAGTTCACCCTTACCTGAAAGTAGAGCGTGCAAGATAAGCAAAATAAAATTAATCAATCACGTACTGTTGCGCGCGGAATTTAAGCGCAATCACACGGGGTTCTAGAGTTCTAGCTTATTAAACGAATACAATGTTATCTAATGCAGCGTTCAATCACAGTAGCAAGGTTCGCTTGAAAAATGTTTCAATTTGGAAGATAATCATCAAGCTTGAAGAATGAAGTGGCTCACGAAAATAGATCAAGCTTAGCGTGCGCTTTCTGTGCCATAAGACCATTTGACGCTGAGTTTGGTTAGGGTTGTGTAGATTCTTGAGCGACTCCTGAAGTTATGCAACAAAATTGTTTAGAGTGTCTAACATGGCGGCGAATTTGGTAAAAATAATGCTACTACTGTTGCTACTTAAAAATTTTATAGGTGTGACTCACATTGCATACTTTCAGGCGTTTAGAACCCAATGTTCATCCGGACTCATTTTCGTCACTTTTGTTCATTCTCAAATGCTCAAAGCGAAGAAGTGCTTTCAATACAACGGTTCAAATGTTCTTTGCTTTTCAATATAATGGTTTTGCTAGTTGTACAATTTGCAAACTCAGATTTAGAATACATCGGTTCATCTTGTTTTTTTAATTTTTCAATGCATTTGTGGCAATAATTTTAAGTAATTGCTAATTTCTAACTTTTTTTCTTTTTGTACAAAATGTTGGTCAAAACTGTGATTATTTTCCAAGTTAGACATCTTTCAATTTCAATGCGATAAAGTATTTTTTCTAGTAATTCCTTATCAAATACGAAATGATAACTTCTTTCGTAAAAGTTTTGATTATCTAATTATAAATTTTCATTTTATTCATATGACTTTTGACAATGTGTGTTATCAGGTATCACAAAGTTTTCTCCAAAACTCTCAATGTTCAATGTTTTCAAACAAACACTTAAATTATATATAATTTGGGAAAAAATTCTTTTGAACTTACGAAATTTATGTTTTTACAGCCTCTGTAAATTTTTAACTTGTACAAATACAAATACATGTTTCTGAACTTTTCTTTGCCTTAAATATGTTAAAACGGCTGAATAAATACGAAATCTTTCTCTAACTTCTTCATTGTATGTTACCATTGTCTACAAACTGAAATATAATTCATTCCAGAAAAAATAAGTTCACATTTCCACCTTCACAAAACTCACATCCGTTCTGGACACTTTTTAACGATGTCATTTACAATACCAGCTTGTGCTAGAGTATATCTCTGTGTGTGGGTGCAAAGAACTGATGCGCAAAACTTTTCAAACCGAAAGCCTGCAATAATAAATCACAACTGTATTTTTCTACGCTCTTGATAAAAGACGCCACATTAACACCTCTCCGCGTGGAATGAAAATAACTGTGAGGTTGGTTACCGCTTTGGCGTTCATCAGGCCCGGGCACAACATCAACCCCAACGAAGGACTTACTTCCGAGTACGGCGGAAGCTGTAAAAACAATGTTATCTATGAATAATCCTCACACCTTTCTGCACAAAACACTCGAACACACTTTCCGCTCAAGACGGTACGCCAAACACAAAGCCCAGTAGCCCGCCACCAACCCCCCCCCCCCCTCCCCCCACAAGTGCCGTCGGTTGCCAAGAAGAAGAATCTCCCGCGGAGAGAAACGGGAGAGAGCAAATTACAGTTCTACAGCAAAGTCAAATATCATTTCGATTACGTCGGGCGGGCGTTGGTGCGTGGTGTACCGTGTGGTGGGTGAGTTTTGCGCCCATTAAGCGTTCTGCCCTTTCGGTGGAAAAAGGCCACCCCATTTTGCACAAATCCCATCCCCGGTCCCCGGGACCCGTTCAAACAGCACGTTGCGTTGATGGGCCTCCATACACACACACACACACACACACACCGGTGTTGGCTGCGTTGGCTAAACTGCCAGCTTATAATGACAGCATTATTATTCAACGTTTTAACCTTTATTGCCTGGTGGAAAAGCTTCCGTTCGCATCGCAGCGCAGGCGGGTGTGGTAAAATTGACGTGCAAAATAAACATTGTGCTTAACACGGACCACCCACCCACCCACCAACCCACTGGGCGTACACCGGCCATCAAGAGGTGAGACAACTCTCGGGTGCGGGTGGTTCTTCGCGCATCAAAAACAATCAAAATTTTAATGCTTTCCTATCCTACTTATCTGCGAGAGTGTTTGAGGTGCGGGGCACATGAAATGGGGATGCTGGTGGAGGATGTGGGGATGGGTAAAGACGTACCTTTTCCGTCCGACCAAAGGCGAAGAAAAAGGAAGGGGATGGGGGAAACAGACACACGAAAAGAAAAGTCGTTTCACCCACACGCGCGCGCGACGCGAGACTGTTGTTGGGAAAACGCATAAAACCGGAGAGCATCACACACACACGCGCGCTCACATACCATACCGGCCGCACAGGTGCTAATGCGATAATTCTCATGCCATTAAATTTTATTTCCAGATGCTTTTTCCAATTTTACACTAAATTTACTCAAACAAATATTTAATCATGCTCGCGTGGTGTACCTTGAGCTTTGCTTGGCCCGGTGGGGGGTGGATGGGAAGAGAGATACCTCTCCCCCTTCTTCACCTGCCCCTGTATTATCCCCCCCTCCTCTTTCCTCCTTTTCTTTGAACTGCATTACGCCGAGATATAGGTATCCCTCCCGAGACGTGTTCGGATTTTTGCTTCCAGATATTTTTTTCCTTCCATCTCGATTTCCAAGACCCCACAGTCGGTACGTGCGCACCACGGTGAAAACTTTATCCAGAAAGCAACGTTACAAAGTCGCTGCCATGTGTTATGTACATGGTTACCAACGAACGTTCCATAATTTTTTGAAGCACGCTGCGTTATTGGCTGGCCGTTTATCCACACAAAAAGGAGAGTTTGCCATGGAAAGTCAAGACACGACCAGTACGCCCGTGGAAGGGAGAACTTTTCCTACGAACCGTTCAGCTGCCGAGAGAAAAGCAAAAAGGGGTAAAACAGCAACAGTGAAACATCGGCTTTGGTGTTCCATCCGGAGCGTCTCTCGAAAGCCCTGAAAGCTTAACAGGAAGCATTATGAGTGGTTAACTAAGCCACGAAAGCGTTTTCAAGGATTTTTTTTTGTAGTACAAATAAGAGTACGTCCCCTGCAAGTGCAACTAAGCTAAGGTTCAAGAGATGCACTCGTAAGGATTGTGGTTGCTGGATTGGAGCTATTTTCCTGCCACTACTGTTGCGGTGACACTAGGCGCTAAATAAATAATGTGTCAATAGATAGGAAAGTGTTTTAGGTGCTAAAAGTTGGCCATTGGATGTCTAGGGTTTGTACGAGAAGCTATAAAATTCAACATTGTAGCAAGATCAACATGGCTTCCTTATAGCGTTTGAAGCATAGTGAGCAAATGTGTAGCGAGAACGAAAGGAAAACTGGAAAATTTTTATATTTTTTATTTTATTTATTTATTTTTTATTTATGTTAGAACGGAACAGGCCGTATTAGACAAATTTTACCACGAAGCAGGCGAGTCAGACCGTGCTACGGGGGGACGGTTCGAATGGGATTTGAACCCGGTCCGGTCGTGTTAGGAACTAGCGCCGTTGTCAAATACACCACCGGGCCGCCCCAAATATTTTATATAATTGTAACAAAAAATTAAGCAAATTATCATAGGTGTGTTTACGAACTTGTTCAAGGCCATAAATCTAATTTGTAAAAATGTTTCCTAATTTCGTTCCCATATGACTATGAGGGTAATACTTTGCCGACGGATCTTTGTCCCGTTTGCAGCAGGTTTAAGCTCATAGTAAAGCACTCACGGTCACAAACGACAAAACCTTCACCGCTTGTCGGGTTATGTGGCTTCCGCAAAGCATATGTGTGTTGCAGGATAGTTCTTCCCCCTTTTCCAGCCAGGAAACACAATGTGCCCGGTCTGTGTCTTTTATTTATTTTTCATGCACATTTGCTACAAATTACTCAACGCGTTGAATTTTGCGGCAAAGTGATGCCGAGCGGCTCGTGTCAATGCTGGGCTTTTCATGCACACAGCATACCGGAATATTCCTTCCCCGGCAGTGTGAAGAGTCGTCCGCGTTTTGACATGGCAGCTAGTGGTAGCGCACCCTGTATGTAAAGGCCTTTGTGTTGTAGCATGTACGCCGGGCCCGTTCCTGTGAAGGACTTCTCGCAGGAAGCGACACCCTCGTGCTGGGCTGTCTTCCGGTCCCCGTACACCCATATTAGCCCGACCGCAACGCCCATATTTAGCTGCACAACACAACGCTGCGGATGGGAAGGTGTGAAATGCTCGGGAAAAGTTTTCCCTTTTTCCACGAACCATAAAACACGGTACAGGCAGGGCCGATTTTCGTGGGGCATGTGTGTGTGTGTGTGTGGAGAGACGGGTGGTGTAAAACGTGGGTTTATTGTTGTTGGATATGGGGTTTTCCCGCCCTTTATGAAGGCTTGGCAGCTTTGCTGTTGTGTTTGGAGGATTTTTTTTCTCTCTTGCACAACAGACAGGATGACACGATTGAAGGTGTTGATGCCTGAAAAAGTACACACTTTGTTTTCGATAGATACCCAACATTCCGCGCGCGGGTTTTTGGTGACGAGCGACGAGCGAAGCGCGTCCGAACCACCGCCAAAGGAGCGTAAAATGATAGCCACGAAAAACGAACTAAACTCACCACACCTCGGGCAACATACACCATCGGTGTGTCCAGTCGGGGTTGTAGAGGTTTACGCTCTGAAGACGTGTCGATTCTTGCCTTTGTCTTGTACCCGGTTTGGTAAGCAGAAACACCTACGACTGCAATTTTCAAACGTTTTTTTTTTTTTGTTGTTTTGCTCTTTTCTTCTCACTTCTCTTCTTGTATGACAGGGTCGTGGGGATGGGATGTGTCAGACAAGCAAAGAATTTTATTGTATTTTATTGCCACTGGGAGCGGTCAGTGAAATTCTTTCGATTTCCAGCTTTTGCAGCGCGCCCGATTCACCCAGAACACGATGCCCATACGTTGACCGGCGGGCGTGAATGTTGGACGCGGAGGAAAGACAGGGCGAGATTTTTATTGGTCATCGCCATCAGAACTGTTCTGGGACACCGGCGGCAGTTGGGCGAGCGGATCACCAGAACTTGGGGACAGGTTCTGGACAAGAAAGAAAAAAAACCTCTTCGACCGGAACCGGTGATGGAAGAGTTATTCGAGGCCGGTGCGAGCATAAATCAGCTCCAGCAGGTCTTATTTGATAAGAAAGCTGCCCAACCTAGGTCAGAGCTGCGAGTCCGTTGGAATGTGATATTTCCTGCCGCAATTGGGCAAACGGGTAGTGGGGGGCAAACATTTATTTACTGCCAACGATGTGTGTATAAATCTCGCCGATCTACGGTGGTCGATGCGTAGCGGAAAGCGCAGCGCGTTTAGCGTTGTAAGCTATTGAATGACATTTATGGTCAATATTGGAGGGCATAATAAATGGGGAACTTTTCAATGCTTTCGAAATTGGAGAGAGCAAATTCTTTGTCCGGGATGTTTAATCTAACGTACAAGGGAAATATAATTTAAGGTACCTTAAATTGTTCCATAAGCAAGATTAAGGATCTCGAGCTAAGGTACTCGAACATACGTTGGATGGAATTTCAACCAAACCCACAAATGTATATACATATTTTCCCTGGAAAAGTGTAATGTAAAAATCACTCTTATCGAGTGAATTTCATGTCTGCTACCCCTATTCAATTAAAACGATGAAGATCCCACATACGAATTAATAAAAATGATTTAGCAGCATTTTCGAATGCCCGGGATATCGTTTAATTAGCCCCTCTCGTGGTAAAACTTTTCGCATTAGCTCTGCTCAACCTCCATCAGCCAGAAGTCTCATTCTGAATGCTCTCTCCACGTGTCACTTTCACGCGTTATCCGAAAGCGGGGTTATATTTCCGCACAGCGATAAGCACAAACGAAACCGGTCGAAGAAGTTCGATATCATGCAAACATCAAACGCACTCTGCAGAACGGGAATCCTTCTTGCGCCGACGAAGAATGAACCAGCAGATGGTAGAACTTTGGGCCGGGCCGGGAAAAAGCAATAACTCATTCGTGCCGTGCAATGAAAACCCGGAGCCTTTTCATTAAGCGCGAGAAGGCGCGCAGCACCGCACCAAACTGTTGATAAATGATGGCGCAACGGCTCTCTAACGGTTCGTTTCTTGTTTGGCAAGCCGTTTCGCTGCGCCTCTGGTCTCAGCCTACCACACCGTCTTGCAAGATCTCTTACAGCTGCTTGCCGCCGCTGCTGAGTCGCGAATTTATTTGCGCAGATTTTCAATTATCACCTGTCACAATTCCCAATCTCTTTATCAATCACCGTGCGATACACTCGAACCCTGGAAAGGCGCCGAGTTCTTGCGTGTTGCGGGATGAGGTACATCGTGATGGTGCTGCGAAGCTGGGAAGCTCTGGGACGGATAGAGTTCTCTCTCCGGGTGTGTGTAAGTAACACTTCACAGTCCTTCCCGATTGCTCTGTACACACGCGCGGCCTTGTACATTAGAAGCGCCGGAATTTAGCTGGGACTTTAAGCGGATAATAACAATGGTCGTTGAGTTGAAGTCGAGGTGCGCTCGATTTTCGAGGAGTTCGGGGAGGGATCAACAGGCCCTAAAGGGGGTGTGCGATTGGGGAGCGGTGCTATACAGCCTGCCGAATCTCACCCGAAGAATAGAGCGAATCTCTGATTCATGCCTTTTTTATTTGCATTTACCGATCCAATGAATATTTCATCGCTTCCGATTTGTGATGATTACGATTTATTTGCTCCACGGTCGCCTAGCGCGGTAAGGATGTGCCTTGCTTTCGTCAAAAAACGGGACGAGAGCTAGAAAACCCTGGTAAACGAACAAATGGCCTATAATGGATAGGAATGGGTTTTGTGATGGGTGACGACACCGGAGTGAGAGAGAGAAAAAAAAACGAAGGAAAACAAGCGCTTCAACGCTCCCAAACCGATCTGGGCGGTTTTTGTGGGTACGGCTCACATTGAAAATTGAACCCACCTGAGGGGTTCAAAGGGGAGGGGGATGAAAAGGTTGTATCATTGGAACGCTTGGGGAAAACAGAATTGGGCAAAAGAGTTACCCCCGATCCCGACCGCAGAAGGGAGCAACAACAGCAGAATGGGGATGCGATATGCAATCAAAACATCATCATCACCAGCACCATCCGATGGATGATGTCGGAACCTTTCCGCCCAGCAGCGTGAGTTTCGATTTTATTTTATTTTGTCAGCTAACCTTTCTGACAGGATCATCAGATTTTGACGAATCCCGATGACAAATTGAAACGAGAAACTGAATGGAAAATGTAAAAAAATATTGATTTACATCAAATTGATAGCGTGAATGATTCCATTTATGTTGCGATAGTGGTTTTGCGGTGATATTTAAACTATAAAAGAATGCATTTTCATCAGTAGCGGTTATTTAAATAAAACATTTCTTTCGTATTGATGTTGGCATGATTTTAAGTAAATTAAGAAAATTGGAATTGCGTGGGTCCAAAAAAAGGGTTGAATATTTGATTTAATTTGTCATGTTTGATATAAATTAAAAGGTACAGAAGTGGAAACTATGAGAAATTGAAATCTTTATCATGGTCAAGATCAATCGTGCAAAGCAACATCGTTAGAGCAATAACAATAGCTACGGGCAACGTCGTGCAACACTGGATACTGTTAGAGTTGGTAAGGTTTGTTAAAATTCTTAAAAGATATGTTCAAGTGCCAAATAAAAAGAGTACCTACATGGTACAATTTTTAGGAAACAAACAATATGGACTAGAATAAGGATACGCGATTCACTAGGCGGGGCCAAGTACTTTAGTACTCTTGACTTAATGTCAGACAGTCATTAGATCTTTCTCAAGAAAGACTTACGCATGTTTACTGCATTCTCAACTTCTTCTTGTGGGTGTCTAGAATTCCATTTGAATTAAATATTAGCCCACAAAGTTTTCAGAGAATGGCGGCAGTAGTGAATAGTTGGAATGAAAAAAAATATACCATAGTGTAATCACAAATATTGTAAATATCAAACCTTTACCTTTAAAATCCTTTAAAAAACACAATAAAACCCTATTAGAAGCTATCTGAATATTATGTAAAATAAAGAAATGGACTTCTTCTGACCATATCACGTTTCAACTTGCAACAACAAACTAATGTTAGAAAAGCTACCCAATCTACCCAATCATTTTATTGTCGGCTAAATAAAACTACGTACTCAGGCACCGGAATGGTGAAGTTGCAGTTGAGCAGCCTTTCGGGCCATTTTCGTCTAAAGTAATTGGATACGATCGACCAGCTAAGCGCCCTTGCCGAAGGGGGACACTACTGGCGATTGCCCGGGGCAGAGCAACATTCGCGAAGAAAAAACACAAATAAATCCATGCAATTTATCGATTGCGTTAAGCAGGCAGCTGTGCCGCGCTTAAATTCGCATCCAAGCGAGAAGCTTTGCTTTCGACTTTTTTCCCCGGTGGTGCTGCTGCCGTAAAACTGGCAGATTTCGCTTGCTAAGCAGTAGTAACGCACCGTTGGCAGGGGACTGTGTTTTAAGGACACCGGAACCGACCGGTGAAGCAAACGGAGAATCGTAATCGGGCAAGACCACTAATACATAAAACCTCAACCGATTCGCTACTCACTTACCGAGCGACCATATCCAGATCAGCAGTGAAGCAGCTGAAAAGCTCAGCTGCTCGGTGGACCGCGAAGACCGCTGGCAACCGGATATCCGGGCATTGGGAGCCAGCACCGTATCGAATGAGCATAAAACCGGCAACCGGATGAAGTTGCGCCACTGCCAGATAATGGAAAGCGATAAATCTCTAATTTCGTGTAATGGCAAACTCTAAGAAGGCGACCAATATGGGCCAAGTCCCCGGCCCAGGGAAGATGGCGATGGGTGATGGCGATGGCCCTTGTGAGCCACGCTTGCTAATTCACTCTTCCGTTGCAAAGGAATCTGCAGGGATCGATTGAATTCCGGTGCTTTCCGGTTTTGCTGACAGCTGCACGGTAATATTAGTCATTTGATGTAACCCGATCCCAGCGCAAGTGTGTGAGAGAAACGAGTTTAAAAAAGAAAGCGAGCGAACAAAATGTTCCAAGCAAAATTTGGTGAAAACTTTTGTGAAAATCAGTGAAAAATCGATCGCCGCGCATGTGTGTGTGTTTTGCATCAAAAGTATTCCTTTACGGTGCAGTATTTAAAATGCGTTTCTGTCGAAACAGAACACTCGCCATTGCATGCAAAGTAGCCTTGCAGCAAACGAACAACAGTCGGTGGTGGAGTATCCTTTCCATCAACATCAAACGATGCAGAGCGGTTACGTGTTCTACGTCTTCCTGGCAATGCCCAGCCGTGGTTCACTGGTTTCTTGGTCCTAAGCGTACGACGAGAACGCACTCAAGGAAGACGGACAGAGCCGGAAATACTTTACAGTTTTTTGGGGAATGGGCAAAGGCAAAGGTTTGGTATCTATCGTCTTTTACCCACACACAAAAGCAATACTTAAACGTGAGAATATATACTTGCTTCCATGTTCCGTGAACGAGCTGAGAACACAGCACCGCAGGAATACAGAGTATAGCCGGGACGGGCGGGTTCTTTCTTGGCGTGCCAGGGTGCGGGCGCTACGGGCGAGGAAAACTATTTTATTTATATTCCGCCCGTATGCTGTTTGCAGCGAAAGTTCCGCCCAGCATCGGGGTTCCGGAACGGCACCGGCAGTCAAACTTCGTGTGGAAAATGTGAACCATACACGGATTGAATTCTTCACCCGGAATTGTTCCGACCTCCGTGTATCGGAGCTCTCTCCGTGGTCTCACTACTACCCCCTTTGTGTCCCCCCCCCCCCCCCCCCCCTCCATCCCATCTGATACCCCTTCCACCGTCTTTTGTATGTGTGTAATAATGGGAAAGAAAGCACAACAGTCGCTTCCTTTCTGCATCGTTATTTCAATTTCATTCTCTTGTCAAACTCAAACATCAACTTTTTCTCTTCGGCATCAAGTTTTATCGCTGCTGAAAACGAACGAGCCAACGAATAAAAAAAAAACACATAAAAAATGGTGGTGAAAAGTTGCCGCCTTGCTTTCGCCGCCCGATGAAAAGAAGTTTTGCTGAGCACGCATTAGTTTAATATCATTTTAAGAGCCGAGAATTCCAGCGCCGAATACGTTGGCTGGAAAAGCTTTCAACGCGAATGAGTTTGCGCCACCACGCGGCTGCAACTCACCGAAGTGCATCGCATGCGGAAATTCGGAGAATTTTTTGCCTTCTGCCGTGTGATAAATTATTCATGCAGGACCAAATCAATCAAACGAGTAGTTTGGTTTATAGGGGCTTTTGAAACTACGCTATTGCAGTCGAAAGGATTATCAAATCTGTTTGTTTATTTTTACCTTAAAAGTTTCCTCTAAAAGATTAGCCAGATGTTAGAATAAAAGTTAATTAAACAACCGACATGTCAATTACCGAAAATTGGCTTTCAAAAGATTCTCCTTCCCCTGGCATCATAAGTTGCGCTACCACTCCGGATTATCCTTTCCAAGAAGATGATTTCATCAGTTAACTGCCAAAGCCAAGGATAACATCTCGCAGTCGCATGTTTGCCATACCTGAAGCAGTGAAGCAGTCTCGTTATTCTTGCCATACACACATTCCATCCGGGCGAAGAAGGGAAGAGGCTGTGCTATTCCGCAAGGAGTGTACCCAATTAGATCTACCATCATATGCAGATTTCCTAATCATAAGGAAAACCGGCAGCGCACCATCGAGAGGCAATGGTGAAGGCACCACAGCGCTTTTGATCACAAGTTACACACCGAGCAGCATGCCGACGAGCTGCTGGTGCTGCTGCAGCACAATGAAATTCATAAAAATTCAAATGAAATTTGCATCAAATTTCACACTGGCTTGTTTCGGGCGGGCCATTTTTGCCAAGCGTGATGTACTGCCGTTGACAGTGTTTGCCGGTTTGGTTCCCACCGGAGAAGCACCAGAACACGGCCACTGGAGTGTAATGTGTAACGGAGCTTGTCATTCACGCAAATAAACGGCTTAACGTTGGCTGTGTACATTGTAACGACACACAGTGGCAGCACATCCACATCGCCATCCGTTGCCGGCGCCATACGAAAACCAAGGAAGCAAGCTGGTCGTAGAGGAAACAATCTGTCTTGCTGATGTGATGTTGAATTTATGCATAGTTGAACCTATGTGTGCTTAATTTTAGTACATATTTTTGGGGCTTGCTCTAGCCTTAATCTTTGAGACGTTACGCTTTCGTAAAAGTTTCCTCTGATTTGCGTCATAACACATATTAAGGTGTACTAATTCGGTGTACATAATCAGAAAGTCCTCCAAATGAAAAAAATTAACTTAAAATTTAAATTAAATTCTCTTTTACTAAATTGTTAAATTTAATACAAATTTTTGGAATTGTTCCATGCTTAATCTTCGAGATGTACTGTTTTCTTATCAGTTTCCTAAGATTTACACCATAGAACATTCTCCAACTCAATCTTTCGTCTTAAAAAATCCAGTTTATTAAATTCATTTAAAATTCTAACTAAATTCTACTTCACCAAGTTGTTCAATTAAAAATATGTATTCTGGACATATTCTTACTGTAATCTTTGGGATCGTATTACGTTAGCGTAATAGTTCGCTCAAATTTACAATATTAAGTTACTAAAATTCGATCAAACATATTAAGTTACCTATATCCGGTGTCAGCAATCAGCAAGTCTTTCAAATTATTAAAATAAGTTCAAATTCTTATTAAATTCCATTGCACCGTTTACTGAGTATAAATAATTCAAAATTCCTCCATTTTTTGTTTCCAATTTCCTGCAAGCATTTAAAAATAACACACAGCAAAAGATAACAATGCTTTGATTAAAGATTTGCCCCATAATTACATCATACGTAACATAGTCAAGGCGTCTCGAGCTAGCGATCCTCCACAGTGACGGATAAAAAGGGCCATTCCCCTAGGCACCAGAATCCTTCACCAACGCAAACAAGAATGAAGACACACACGCGCACGCTTCTCGGTCGGTTGGATTGCGTAAATATGAATTATGTCCCTCGGAGGCTTTACCCATGTGTGTGTGTGTTGTACTGCCACCTTGCACAGCCAGGGCGGTCGCCGACACGTGTGTCTACGTCTATGGTAAGTTTTTTCCTCAAGCGATCCTGGTTCTTGCGTATCCCAACAGACGGCGCAAGGAGTTACGATACTGCCTGAAAGGATGGAATTTTGGGGCCCAAAAGAATATTGTTTTGATGTTGGCTCAACCGGGAAACATCCATTGCCGTGGCTGCTCTCTGATGGATTTTTGGTTTCCCCGCCTGCGATCCATCAGCTTAACCGTAACACCACACGAAACCCAGATCCCTGGTCCGGTGGTCCTTACGTTCGGATGAGTGAATGTATTTCAAATTCTAACTTTTAGCGCGTCAACGAGATGAAAAGCCAAGTGACAACCAAGAGAGAGAGAGAGGGAGAGAGAGAGAGAGAGAGAGAGAGAGAGAGAGAGAGAGAGAGAGAGAGAGAGAGAGAGAGAGAGAGCGTACGCGAGCACGCGAAGAAGAGTCACACAACATGGGCGTACTACAACAACAAGCACGCGCCAAAAAAATCTCTTTTGAAGCATATAAATCTCGTCCTAACAAAGCCTGCCTGCCGGATTTTCATCCATTTGCTGGATGTCGCCTAGAGGATGTGACACGCTGACGTAAGTAAGAAGCATTTTTTGTTTGTTTTGCTGGTTGTGTCGACACAAGAGTTCACCAAAAGCGATACAAATCTACCTACCGGGCCCAATATAGTGATGAACAGTGGTGGCAGGAGAAGTGTCATGTGTCCTTTCTACACGTCCAAACGTGGCTGAAAGTAAAAATCTTTTCCCGGCGGCCAACGTGCACGGTAATGCACGAAGAATTCATAGTAACCGGCCAGCAGCCGGTATTCTCCTTTTTTTTAGCAAGGATTTTATTTTTTAGTGGACAGCTCAACCGTGTTCTCTCTGTGTGTGTTTTTTCTCTGTTTTTAATAGGAATGCAGCCAAGTGACGAAGAGCGTGCGTTTTGTAGTACAGACGAAGCCGGTGAAATAAGAACCGGCAGATTACGAGTCAGATGAAAGCTTACCAGTCACCGTGTCTCGTCTATTGAGCGACGAATTCTACACTGGTCGGAGACGAATAGCCTGCCAACTACCGTCAGGGGTCGAAGATCTTCCAACCAAAAACCAAAGGTATTTAGGAGACTGAATCAAACCGAATTTCTGTTCCAATCCCGGGCCACGTCCATACCCTGAGTGTACACGATCATGATTGGGGTTGTATTTAAATTTTAATACCTTTCGTCGTAAAACCTTGCGTGTTTAAATCGTTTTGTGGTCAAAAGGGTGGAGAATGTACGGTGGTTGATAAATCGTGACACGCCAGACAAAACACGAGAGGTTGGGGCCTTAGCTCCATCTTTGGCTGCAGGATGAAGATAGCCGCCCGGTGAATGAAGTTGATACAACTGGTATGACAGTGCGTTAAAGTTTGGACCTGACATAAGCTGATGGCTGAATGTAAAATATTTGTTCTAAGGTTTAGAGAAACGGTGCAAAGATGTTACCATCGGTTCTAGCAACTGTAAGTACCGTGTGCAGAATTTGTCCCGGATTTTTATTTATTTCACAAAAGGAAAGCAATAACACTTAAACCTCGACCGGTGTTAAAACCATTAAAGTGTGATGGAAAAACTTAACAGAACCAATTCCAGCACGCAATCGTCACACCGTCACTACACCCGGGGCCGATGGGACAGATTGTCAATCTTATTTAATTGCTCCCACAGAAAACGATCATTCGCTCTTTCCACACGTTCACACACCGGATGGACCTTTTTTGTTTTATTTTTTTACATCCCCGTTTTCTGCACACATCAAATCCTTCCTTGGCCAACACTGCACACAACACAACATCGCTGGACATAAATTTTCAATAAATTTCACATCACCGGCAGTGGTTCGTGCAGCAGTCCATTGGGTGTGTATGTGAGCCACGTTTACGCAGCCGAACATTATCCAGATAACAACCTAATATTTCCAACCCATTTCACTTCAAAACCAACGCCAGGAACGACGATGGCGATGATGACGGCAGGCACGGAACGGGCGAAAGCATGTCCCAGACATCCTGGAAGGCATTTTCCTTCCCAATGCACACCCCCATTGGGTGGGTGGGTTCGGATGGGGAGGAGGGGAAGTGGATCGGGTGTGCCATAACTTGTTTCCGGCTACAAATGGAGTGTAAACAAAAACACTTCACCAGCAAAGGACTCTGCACCACTCCGTCGTCTTTGGAGCGCTTGCCAAACGAAAACATAACACAAACGATGCAATGGTACTACAGAGAAAGAGAGAGAGAGGTAGTGGTCGTCGACGACGGCAATTTCCCAAAGGATGAGTGAGCTTTTTCCTTTGGTGATGCTTTCAAACTGGGAGCTTTTTGTGCCATGTTTTCCGACAAGTAAAAATTGATGCTTATACGTGCGCACCTTTGCAAATATTCCTGTAGCAGAGTGCACAGCGGGTCGCCGGATCGCATCCTTCGCTGCGAGATACTCCAGACGATTCGATTTCTTCCTAATGGCCTATAATATCACAATCAATTGCAGTAAATACCGCACGACAGTAAAGTGGCAACAATAACAAACAAAAAAAAAAAACAGGCTCCAGAATGTGTACCACCGGAGCAACGGTGGTAAAACGTGTCGCAAACCATCCCGAACGTCGATCGAAGTGAATCGTTGTGTTTTTTTTATTTTATTTTGCCGCTTATGGGCTTATGGGACGAGCGGGGCTGTGTGAAGGGAAATGGGCAACACGAACCGCGCTACGTGACTTTTCCGCGAACATGGAAATTTGCGCGACAATTCCATCCAATTCTAAACTTTTGTACAAACAAAACGCTGCATGACTCCGAGCAACCTCGATCGAACGTTCGAGAGCGGTGTGCCGGAAAAAGGGAAATTTTTGTTGCCGTATTTTATGTGGCCATTCCTGGTGGTTGAAGGGGTGAGTTTGGGAAAATCGATGTCACCGGTACCGGCACACTATCAATCTTTGTTTACGTCGTGTCGTACACGTCCCGGTATCATCAGCATGATTGTCATTGTCGAATCATTCGACGACGCTGGTGGGTAATTTTTCGGAAGAGTTCCCTCCAGCATTCCCTCCAGGCATTGCATGCTGGAATGAAATAATCGTTCGGCTGTGGATGTGGATTGTGGAAGTTGTAGTCAGCATTTCCGTACTGCTGATAGGATACCATTCTTTGATTTATGAAGGATATCCAATGGGAAGTGGGCCCAGAGTGCATGTTTCATGCAAGCTTCAGTGATTCTTTTAACTTAGGGATATGGACTTCTCAGGGATTTGTTAAGGATTTCTTAATGGGTTTGTCGGAATATTGCTGGACTGGAATACACCAGTCAACACTACGATGCTTAAGTTTTTACCCAACAACACAAATCAGAAATTCTAGCAAAAAAATTAAAACCTCGTGTATAGAAAACTCCTACACATTCTAAATCTCCACAGAAACCAAAGCCATGTTGCGGTGCCTAAGGTTATTTTGTTGCCAAAGCACAACATCCATAACCAACCGTTAGGTACAGGCCGAATCGACAACTGCTCCGTACGGCCATAAGCCATCGAAAAACAGGTGCCAAACTACCATCAACGGGTACCGGTTTCGCAATCAGAAACACCTTCCGGAACGAGCCGTGGCAGGATTATCCCTAGACACGGGTGCGCTGTGCAGAAGGATCATTGTTGTGTTCGATTGTCCTCGGGCGTTTTAATTCCAATGTGCGATATTTGGGTATCAAAAACATACACATACACAAAAAAGTGCCTCCAAGCTGCCGAGAGCTGCAAAAACCAGATCCTTCCTACACAATAGCAGCACAACCTTGTTTCGTTGTTTTGGTAGAAGGTGCAATCCCCGGGATCACTGTGTACGATATATGTGTGGGGTTTTCCTGGTCTGGTCTGCCACGTACTAGTGCAAACTTGCCGCTGCATCTCTATGGATGCGGCGTGTGAATTATTGAAACACATCCTGTTTATTTTATTAACGTTTTGTATTGTCATGGCTTTCTTCGGGTGCTGCTGAGATGTGGCGTGATGATACGGCCAACCTGCCGGCTAGTGCAACGTTTGGCTCTTGGTTTTGGGTGGGCTAGCTCTATGCTGCCGCCAGACAAAGTCGAACGGAACGGAACCCATTGTCTGACTTTGAAATATTCGGCCTTGCTTCAATTTCGTCCGGGATTTATTCATGTGGAGAGTAAACGAAACACAGTGCTGGACGAAACTTCACACGAGAGCGTAAAAGCTTATCGTACATGAATAGTTTTTTTCTGGTCTTCTTACAGTGCTTCTCAAACCCGTACGGCCGTTTCTCGCACATTGTATAACTTTTGAAATAAAGAATGAAATTATACATTCGTGGAGGAAGTAGTTTGATTGAAAAATATCATAAAAAAATCGAATAAATATAATCACTTTCATACTTTGAGTTTTGAAAAACTACAATTCTAGGCAATTATCGTACTAATGAATACCAATATTCAATGAAATGCGCACATAGTTTTGAAAAGAACTTATAGTATAATTGATACGTTTAATAAGCAACCAATTAAGAATGACAGTTTACAATATAACTTTACGTTATATTATACTTATAAGTATGAATGATAAGCTGAAATATTTAACTCTTACACCTTACATTTAAAAATCATTTTTTATTCCTTTTTTACAAAGCTCAAAGAGGCCTAAATGCAAAAAAAAGGTTTCTCGTCCTTTCGTATATCATTAATCCATTTCAGTTCCTGCAGTTTTTGTTTTTTGTGCTTCAGCTCGGCCAAATTTAATTGACATTTTTTATTCTATGGTTACGAAAAACCCTTTGTTTTCAATTTATTCCTAAAGCAGCACAACATAAGGAAAAACTGTTTAGAAAAGAAAAATTTACAATTGGATGTCACCGGTAATAGAAGAAAAAAAAACCCGAATCCCGTAAATAGGGTTAAGGTATGCAGACACAAGATGTAATATGGCAGAACCCATCCCCGTTTGCTAAAATCGAACCAACGACAGCAAAGCGGTACGGATTATCAGCTTAACAAACAGATCAGTCGGAATAATTAACATCGTTGCGATCAAGTAATTTGCTAGAGCACTTGCCC
>STHB01001942.1:0-18078 GCA_018908115.1 Anopheles rivulorum | reverse complement strand
GTTGTTTGCTACGCTTTGCCGAGTTGTGTTGTACCACCTTTGGGATGGCTTAGAAAATAGGGATGAAACCGACACACCGAAAAGGGCCACAGGTACTCGAAGGGACGTATTTTGAAGCACCGAATGAAAGGTTATGTGTGAAAGAGAAGCGACATTTATCAAGAGGTTACTCATTGTTAGAGAATACACGGCGACACATCACTGTTCGCGCCAATGTACTAAGATGCGCTTGTAAACACTTCGCCGCAGACGAGTCATCCGCTCGCGGAACGGAAGTTGGCCAGCCCGTGTTTGCAGAAAGGTATGCAAATTGCATCACCTTCGCCGCTCTGTGTGTGTGTATGTGTGCAGGCGGTTTGTGTCCCGCCACCGATATGGTGACTCCGGTAAACCGGCAAACCGCAGATCCGCCGCACCTTTTTTTGTTACTGCGAGTTCGCGCTCGACTGACGCCGGTTGATTGATTTTGCGTTGAGTAAAAATCAACATCGTTCTGCACCACCCCAACCATAGACGAAGCCGGTGACGATTGGCGAAGGTCTTGGTCTGTTTTTTTTTTGTGTTGCCCTGGCCGACTGAAGTTCTTCTTGAGCCGACATTTAAGGCACTCGCGTGAGGCTTTCCTTTCGAGTACCCTAATAGCTAAGGGGTTTGGGGGAAGGGATAGGAAGGTAGATGAGGTGGCCAACGGGGGGAGAAAACTGTGTTGACTTCACTTTGCCAGCTTTGCACACCAGCGATCGCGATCGAGGCACACCAGCGAGCGAGGGAGCCTGAGTGAGGGAACCAAACAAATATATGTTTATGTCCCCCGGAGGTTTGAAACGCACTTCCTGTGCCGGGAGTTTAGGTCTTGGGAGTGTTACTGGGTCTCTTGGTGTTTTTTTTTGTTGTTGCTTGTTCTACTTCGGAGTTCTACCCATTTCTTATCTCCGGCAACAGTCCGGCCTTTCCGGCCGTTCCAAGGTTTTCGCTGCGGTCGGTCCGGACGGGCAGGTTGGACGCAAGATTAGATAACCGCTCACCAACAGTGCACCGACAGTGCCTGATGTGTGTTGTCGAGGTCAGGTTGATATCGCACTGGCCCGCTTGTCAATTTTGAGCCCTTACCACCCCCCCTCCCCCCCCCCCCTCTCACAGCGATGGGGTTGAGTTCAAGGAATTCGATCAATTAATGTTAAGTGGCTTGACTCCAAACCGGGTGCTGCCTGGTGCCTTGGTTTGACAAACCAATCGGAATGCGACCGGTCGTCGGACATTGGTCTTGCGTCCGAAAGCGAAGGAAAGGAAAAGAAAAACAAGATCTTTGCCAAAAGACAAAGAAACGGTCTCGGGTGATTCAACGGTCGCAAAAAGAAACCGGACGGTCCGGGTAAGCGTGAACTGCACTCGAACGCTTAGGTGCAAAACTATGCATCGATCTGCCCCAGGATGGTCGCCGAAGCGTTGTTTTATTTTCATTTAATGTTTGCCTCGTACGTTTCTCGTACCGCGCACACCGGTTCCGATGGCACCACGAACGAACGGAAACCACACACCGAGAAATCGAATCTCGGCTAAACTATCACATTCCGTGCATCACCACCTTGTCTCGCGAAATGGCTTCCTCCCCGGGCCAAGGGGAACCCGATGGGATGGGATGAAGATGGAGACGATAGAATTGAGTGATTTTCTTCGTTATTCGAGGCACCGATAGAAGAACCGGACCATTTATTGGTTCATCGTACAACGTGTGTCGCATCCACACAAGGGAGGAACGGACCAGACACTGATGACTTTATATACGGACGGTGTGTAAGATGTGAGGCTGGCGCGGTTTGAACTAGAACAACGTGTTTAAGCTTGCGTTTTGCAGGTCGTTCGGTTGAGCTTAGATCTGGTTGTGATCTGATGCTGGTTTCGTTTTCTCATTCTCATATTTCTCTTCTGGCTTTTTGTTCGGAAGAATTTTAGTGAAGAAATTGTTCCACTCTACCTTTTGGAGCCCTGTTTCTCGCAATGTACAGTGATGTACGATGTGTGAGTGCATTGAGGCGAAGAATGCAATTAATGTCTTTGTTTGCAATTCCAATGCTGTTGCTGGCGTACTTTGTGAGTGCATGGTACGGTGTATGAGATTTTGTTGAATTTAATAAATACGAGTTGAATAAATCGTCTGCAGACATCAGACTTCTTGCAGCAGAAAATGCTAATAAGAAGCATTATCTTCCAGCGACTCCTTTTTCTCGGGAACTGCTCCCATCTCATTGGAAATCATGTTTATTTGAAGATTAAGGATAACCATCATCCTACCCCGAACGACATGGTTCCAAATTTATCCAGCACTGTAGTCGACTCACGGCCATACCTTCGCGTACGTGTGGAGTTCTGGACGTTGCCTTATCGAACTCTGTATGTTACTCGTGTAGAAGAATAACCCGAACGTCCGAACGGAAACTGTGGCCCCCAGGTACGGGGTTGATGCAAAGTGCTGAGCATCGAGTGCCACAGAAGCATAAACGACGCGGCTACAGCATAACCCTGAAACATTGCCTCCCCCCGGAACAAAAAAAACCCTCCACCAAACTCTTGGACACGGACTGCGAAGAAAAAGCCGAAAAAACCCTCCAACTCCAATGATGATGATGATGATGATGATCTTCACCATTTAAGGTTGTCATCGAGCGACCGTCGGGGTCGCTCCGCTTCGCCCTACCGCGAAGCCAAGGTTCGGCCTGGTCAGAGGATTTTAATTGTTTTTGCCCTCCTACATTCTCGGGCGCATGTTTAGGCGGTGTTGGGAGTTTCGAACCGCTGCCCACCTTTGCGACTCCGTCCATCGTCACCAGCACCGACCGAGCGTCAGGAATGAGAATTGGTAAAAGAGGATTATTGCCTGTTGGCTATTGGCTATTTCGTACTTATTCCGTCCTGATCTGTTGTTATGTTGTCCATTGCCGGGTGTGTGTGAGTGTTTAGGGGTTAGTTTTTATTTGTTCCCTTCTTTTATCTTCGTCGGCAGTGGCAGCTTATCCGGTAAGTTTCGATTTACTTCCTCCTATGCTAGAACAAGTTAATCAATACCCAATCGTCTCACAAAACCTCGGGCTAGGCCGGCTTGTCGGCAGTGGCCGGGTGTCGGGCCAAAGTTTTGCTAAATAATGCTGCTTGTTTTGTAATCAGTTCATTATAAGCGTCTTAGACGGGTGAGGAACGATCGACTTACGTGCGGTACCGTAAAGCGAAGCTCCCAAGGCCCAACCCGGCTTACGGTGGCTTGTTGATCAAACATTGGCAAAGGGTTACTGAGAGCTTTAGCCGGGGGAAGCTTTTTTCTTCTTTCTGGTCCGATCAAGCGTTTCGCATGGTTGCATTCACAAGCCTCGGTACAGGTCCGGTTGCACCATTACACTGCATCAGTTCGACCCAACCATTGCACTGGAGATCTCCTCATTTTGTCCGCGGTGGACAGCGTCAGCGTCAGTCAACATTCGGGACGTACGCTGACACGGGTTTCGGGTGAGAACTAATGATCGGCTGCCTACCGCGTACAGCAACGCAAACAAAACGCGCCGGTCACGGCCGAATGGTTCTGACCGTGGGCCCGATATCCGATGCGTTATTTAATCAGTAATGGAGAGACAAACACAAATACTGCACCACACTTGTCGACTGGCGGAACCACACTTTACGGTTGTCCTGCCAGGCATCCTCGGCAGGTAACAGCACACCGAGTGGGTCCACCGGTGTACATCCGGGGTTTTGGTCGACGCTCAATTGGTGTTATTTTTTAATTTTCATATCTTCTGTTTGTTTATCCGAAACCGCCCGGCAGCCCGGGCGAGTTCCATTGTTTGAGATGATGGCGTTCGTTCTTCCTTTCGGCCGTGGCTGGCTGAGATGCAGCCAACTACTGCAGCGGTTTGCTTAAGTTGGCTCGTTTTTTTTCTGAGGACGCAAAGCTTCACAACAAAGGGAAGTGCTAAAGAGATTAATATGAAAGTAAAAACGAAAACCGAACCGAAGCAACCAAGCAACAAAGCAACAAAGCGAGAAACCATCTCAGCAAAGGGCCATTCTCGTGGACTCGTCAGGACAATACGTGGCGAACAGGGCGATTGAGTGGTCGGGTGGAAAATGCACAAACACATACACACACACACTCACGTATGCATCCATGTCCACTGTGCCATCGAGTCGTTTATCTGACTGAAAATTTGGCGAAAATCGTCCCGTGGCCCTATTGTGATGCTGGCCAGCATCATCGGTGTTTTGAGGTGTTCGGGGAGTTATGCTTCTTTGCGCCCGTTCCCGGGGCCCATTTCTGTTTCTTTTTTTTTTTTCGCTCAGCCCAAGCTGACACGGACAAAACTTGTGAGGTGAAATTCATGAGAATCCCGAATGCTCTCGTACATAAAATCAACGCAACGTTGTGCTGTTGTGCTTTTTAATGTGCCTTTTTTTGTGTGCATGTTGCAAAAAAAACAGAAACTAAATAAATAAAAAATCTCCTACTCGACGATACGATTGAAGAAGCACAGAAGAATGCGCAGTTCTGGCTAGGGGGATGAGACATTTTCAGACACGCAGGGATGCAGGGCTAACACGGTATCGCATCGGTGTGAGCTAATTTCTACACAGGTCACGTACTTAACATAGAAGCCGTCGGGACAGGACAGAGAGAGACAAAAAAAACCCCGGTGAGTGAGACTGTTTTTATGATTTTGCCAACGAACAAAGAGCCTGACAAGTCGGAACTAGCCTTGCCGAAGTGTTTTCCAAGTGACTATCGCTAGCTGCGATATGATGATATCATGTGTTTGATTTGATCGTTTTATGTTGAAATGGCGCACCGGATGGTTTTTGTCGTGCGTGTGGCGATCGCTACTGTGCCGAAACGTTGTACATGGGACACATGCCAAATTGGGGATTTGTTAGTGTAGTTTTATATTTGTTTAACGTGTTGGAATGGTTTATTTTATTTTACATAGAAAAGTCTATTCGCTTTCAGGAGAGTTTGAAAATATGGTTTGCTCTCTGGGATTGAAAATTAAAGTAATGCTAAGAGATAATCTTAATAAAAAGGAACAAAATATACAGCCCTGGTCTACTCAAGTGACTAACACAAATAAATAAAACAATTCGATCCGATGCACAGGCTGTAAAGCGTCACACAAACATGGTCTAATAATAAGTTTCCTTCTCGATTGAGCCATTTCTCAGAAAATCAAACCGTATGCTTTGGGTATTATCGAGTGATTGGATTATGGAACCGTGAAAAACAGCACCGGAAACACTCATTCCCCAAAAAGGTTTAGACCGTTCGTGCTTAGACGCGAACGTGTCTTATCGCCGCCAAATATCTTTCCATTTTTATTTCCCATTCCGCCAAACCGCGGTGACTTAAAGTTGGCCTGTTAATCCTTCCAATACGGGAAAGGGAAATCCCTTGGACTTCTGTCTCACTCTACTCTTTTTCTTTGATTTGTCACAACCCGAACAAACCCTGGCCGAGGCTGTTACATTGTTGTGTTGCGTCGATGGCAGAATAAAATCTCACCCTGAAGTAAGAAGCTTGAGACAATTCACGCAACAATGCGGTGGTGTTGCGGGAATAAAATACGAGAATAACATAATCCATCGCTCGTTTCGTGTATTTTTGGAGTATTTCCCAAGATCCGAAACAAGAAAAAAACACGAAGCATGTTCTTGTGCGGCGCCCAAATTTCTCGATTCCTTTTCCTGCGCCGGGCGACAAACCGTGGTTGGTTATTCTTTTATTTGTTGGAGAATTTTATCACGACCGCTCGATCGTACCGAAAGTGCGTCGAAAGTGCAACGCGACCGTGCACGGAGCAGACGTGATTCATCATCACACCTAGCAGGCCCCGGCCCTGGCCATACAGCTACCGGGTGCAAGCCGGCAGCCGGCGTACGATATTGGGTACCGATGTCTTATCATCAGCATACCGATCTGCGTGGCAGCACGGTGTGCAGTGGGCCGACGTTGGAGGGCCAGACAAAGGCGAAAGGGGTCTCATCGGGGGACGCTGATCGTTATTGTTCCACGCAGACGGCCGAGAGTCTCTTTTTATGAGCGTTGCGGCACGTTGCGACACTGTTGCGGCACGGAAACGGTACGTGCCCCTCGACAATGTCACCGGAATAATGATGGACGAATGGATGTGCGAAAGGAAAACGAACTGGTTTCCCAAATTGAATTCACACAACCGATACGCGCCCTCCACAGGACACAACCCACTGGGCCTGCACCGTTGGGAAGGCTCTGGCTGCGCAGCCAGATTTTTTATCTCCATCCTTCGTTGTGCTTAGACGTCCCACAAGGTGGAGTGAATAAGGAAGCGAAGAGAACGCCGAGAAGGCAGAAGAAATGCTCAGGTATTTGGTGCGTGGGCGGATGAGACACGTACTTCGGCACAATTCGGAACAATAAAAGGATCGCTCGTGAGCTGAGGGAACCGTGCGGATTGAGTGAATGCTCGTGAGCCCATTCCGAAGCGAAACGAACCCCCTTAACATACGGAATCCGGAGTTCTGTTAATGGCCACTACTGACTGGGACGAGCAGCAATGTACAGCGATTGTCAGCCAGTGGTTTCAGGTCCGTGCCGTATCGATTCCTTTTGCATGATGTGTCTGTGTTTTCTTCCATTTCCAGCTTAGTTCAGTGGGACATTACCAGGTACGCAGGAAACAGAACAGATCACAGCCTCGATCCACCCGAGAGTAACGCAAATGAATACATTATCCAATTTTGGGACGGTAATTAGATGGCATTTTTGATCGTGAGAGGGTGGATCGTTTGCCCGATTCCGACAACGTGCGTGGCGTGAAGTTGCTGGGAAGTTCCAGGCCATCCAGCGGATCTGCGTCATTAGGCGTGTCGATCTACGGGAGTTTCGGGGTTTTTTTTGGCCACGGCTCCGTACGGCAATTACACGCTTGTGGCGTTGTGTTCTGGTGTCTGCAACGAACGCACCCAAGGTGGCTAATTCTTGTGTAGTACGTGCTTTCTCGCGCTTCTCGCTTCCGGACGTTTCGTCAGCTTTGGCTATTTGCTTCGTCCTAGTGCGTCGATCGGTGGGAAAAGCATCGTTCGGCCATTCTGCTTTCTATTGGACCCCTACCAGATTGCCTGATGAGCGTGAAAGACGCCACCACCGAAATGACCAGTTCTGGAGCGTTCTCTGGACGGTGATGTTGGCGATTGATGCGCGACGTAAAATTTGAGGCACCGTTCCGGTCGGTGCAAAATCTGCGTACGGTCATACCGAATCATTCCCCAACCGTTTGTTGCGTTGCCCGGCCACGATCAAGAAGAATCTAGCGTGGACCGGGGGTTCCTTCCTTCCAATCATCGTCGTACTGAGCGTACGAAAACGAAACGCGGGCAGGATAATTGGTGCCGCGCGGACCTTTGAAGAACATCGACGACCGATCTGAGCGATCTAGCGGCTGACAGCAATTATGGGTGCGATTATGTCAATGCCGAGGCTGAATGTGTCGGTGGTCGGTGGTTTGGCGCTTATCGCCATTCGATCACCTAGGGTCACCCGCGTCCGTTTCCGGATGCGGTCGGAAGGATAATTAAAATAATTTGAAGGATGTGCTTTGAAGTTTTGTCAACGTAATTTGGTCGCTTGGTACAGGTGTGGGAAGAATGAAGAAATTATGTCGTCTATCTTGATGTAACGCCCGGGCATAGTTGTGTCGTGCTGCGAACCAGAAAGTCGAGTAGATTCGTGATATGTAATGGAATTATTTGTAGTTGCGGTGGTGGGTCTACGGATGTTTAGAGTGAAGGTCACGATGTTAGAGACCACCATTTCTTGAAAGATTAAGATCAGACAAAACAGTACACTCAGGTGATTGTTATCCTTCATCGGTGATGAAAAGTAAAAATGCTAAATTAGAATAAGTTAGTCTGCAATGAATTTGTTAAGCAAAGCTACTAATTCAGGACGTACCCTACAATTACTAAATCAATTTTATTATATAAAAAATTATACCACTTGAACCTAATAAATCTTATTTCGTATGGCAAAGGTATGGTTGAAAGAAATAGAAATAGGCGTAGAATATTTCACCTGGGTTGAGGTTTATTCTAATGTTAGGAGAAGAAAATGTCTCCCAAACATTGGGAAGCATTGGGAATATTAAGAAGTGGACTTCTCAACATAAAATAAAATAGAACAATTTGAATTAGTTCAGTTTAATGCAGACACGCATTCTATTTCATTCCATCCATGTTACCGTATATCCTCTTCTTAATGCGTTAGGCTCCTCAAATTTGAGTTTATCAAAACAGGAGAATGACAACAGAGTGTTAAATGCCTACCAAATCATATTTGTGGATTACTATGGTTCAGTTGGATCTGGAAGTGATTGGTATAATTAGATATGAAGTGGGTAGGACAATATAAGTCATTTCTGAACTTTGAATCTAGACAGACAAATTTAGGATAATCCAGTGATTCTCGAATCAAAATGTTTTTGGATCAAATAGAAAGAAAAAATCTCGTTTGATAAATGTTGCCACACTCCTTGATTGTCAATTTGTGAATTATGAGTGAAAATGCTTAATGACATGAATCTATTAGGTCTACGGTTGAATAATTAATAGCGAAAGGAACATTTTTCATTACAGGAAAAATTTTTTTTTCACAAGTTACGCCCAAGGGAAAAGAGAAATCTTTTGAGAAATCGCAAAACACCGTCTTTGTACAATCCAAATCCGTCCTAAACCAATGTATGGGAGCTTTAAGCGGCTGTTCATTTATCGACTCCATTCACTTCAAACCCATCACCACCAAGATGGGGCAAGCGAAATAATAATAAAAAAAACGCTCATGTGCTCGTTTTGTGCGCGCTTGATCACATCTCCGGGGCAGTCAAATCTTAGATCTACACGGTCGATAGGCAAAACAAACCCACCGGGACCAAACGGAACCAACCCGGCCCAGTTACGGTCGGCAGCCGAGCAGGACCGGTGTGCGGGATATAAAGTTGGATCTCGTCGTAACTTGGCCCATCATAAAACTCACCCAAAAAACATGTTCCCGGGTCAGAAAAAGAAAACATGGCCGACCGGTGGATGGCTTGCAGAGACAGAGAAGCTCCAGAAACCTTCGATGCATTGCGCTTGTGATGCGATGGATGGATGGCCTTCCCAGTAGGTTTTGAGGGTTGGCTTGAGGTATTGGACGGACCGAAAACGCTCCAAATTAGTCTATTCCGGCGTTTAGAATAGAGACGAATGTGTACACACGTTGGCCCTTCGGTGGCCAAGACTGGGCATAGGGGTACGTGCCTTTCGATGATGCTGCCGCAGTACGTGTGTTTGTGGGCTGGGTGCCGTTGTTTGGGGTGGGAATTCCGTTCTCCGTTAGTTGTGCTTTTTTTTTCTCCTGTGGGTTGCCCTCTTGGGAGACGCTGCCCATTCTAGCTGCGGGCATTCGGTGGGCTTGTAAGGGAATTTGGTACCAAAATTGAAACATCATTCCCATTGCTCCGTCCGTGCTATGCAGACAGCGTGGAGCGGTTGTGTAGGTGCTTGCGTTAGATGGAGTAAGCGCTTTTTGGAGTTATGGTACGGTTCGTCAGCTCGGACCGCTCGCCTAAATGAAGTCGTTTGTAGTTTTAACAAATAATTAAACAGTACCACCGCCGGTTGCGATAGGATCGCTGCGGAAAATTCATCGGATCCCACTGAGACATCACTCATGTTACGCCCCTCGACTGGCAATACAAGCTGTGGCAACAGAAAAAAAAAACTCCAGGGTGGTGAAAAAACTTATTTACACAGAACGTTTAGTGCTCATTATTTCGACAACTGCTGACAACCACTCAAGAGGGCCGCCGAACTCGGAACGAAGCTCGCGAAGGCGACCGGCGAGCGGTTCTAGTGGCTGACGAGTGCGCGTGTACAGCGGTCCAAAACACCGCAGCATCCGATCCGGGCATGATTATTAGCTCTCGGCTAGCCGGTGAGTGCGATCATCAGCGCGATCGTACACACCGGTCCGGTATCGGTAGTGTCATGGGAAAGTCAAACAATCTGCTACCGACCGGTGTCGTGTGGGGGGGGCAGGCAGTAGGCAACAGGGACGGTCGGTGTTGATTGATTTAATCATCTGGTAGCGTTGCTACCTCCCCATCTGAAGCGGAAGTGACCTCTCCGGGCGAAGGCACTTCACTTCGCGCGAAGATCGCGCAAAAATTGCGCACCGTGCGCGCAGTTCAGCAGCGAACAGCTCGACGATGATGATGTTTAATGATAAAATTGTTGTGCCTTTTGCCTACGTTTTATAGCTTCGCCTACGTCCTGTGCGTCTTGCCCTCCTGGCACCCATCTTCTCCATTCTCATCCCTCCTCCCGACACAAAAGCCTCGAATTTCCTTCATCGCCCGTTGGAGAGTCCACTATTTCTGTTTTTTTTTTTTTTGGGAAAGGAAAGCCTTAATTTCTGAGCTTTTAGATGAGAAAATTACGCGTGCACGGTGGCGGGCTGACCGATTAGAAGCGCACAGGAAGAGGTTCTAATGCGCACCATTCCACCGGGCCAGCGCCTGCCAGCTTACGCCTCCGCAAAAATTAAGCCAAAGGAATGGAATGAAAAGAAAAGAAAAATAATACACACACACACACGCTTTTCCATTCAGGTGGCCACCAGCTTGTGGGGAGGGTGGCGGAAAAGGCAAAATGGTGCTGACGTGTGTTTCATACACACACACACACACGCTCCGCAGAGGAAGCGAACAATTTTTGTGCATTGTTAGATGGGGCCTTTTTCACGTTTTGCTTTGAGTGCAGCAGTTTGCTGGATTTTTCCTTCCCCAAAACCATCGTACAAATTGCCATTCTATCCACTCCACGTCCACACACTGTCCTGTACACTGTCCGGGCTGTACAGGGGGCACTTTGATCCGATTGGCGATCGAGTTCGAGTGAACTGGGTGGGGGAGGAAATGGAAAACAGGGTGAGATGGGGGTGGTTTTAATCGTCCAAGGAAGTGGCAGTTTCCTATCGGGCATTCCTTTAACGCACCGTTTCCGGCAAAGCTTGGTTTCGAGTGTTTGGCTTCGACAGAGCGTGGCAAACGGTTTCCCAACTCAATGCGAGCGAACAGTTCCGAGCAGTTTCATGAGATGTTTGTAGAATTTAACCCCATCCGGGGAATTTCGAAAAACTATTGTGGGCATTAACCTATTCGTACACGTGGAATGTCTTGAATGGGGTCTTGAACAAGGGCAGTTAGGGTGAATCAGCCGGTTACGGAATCAAAAGGAAAATAGGCAAGGATCCTTTCTGTTCTGCGTGCCCGCTGATGAAAGGACAATGGAATTGTGGCACCGGAATAATGACACCGGCATAATGGTTGCTAATTATGCTTAACAATTTTTGGGGGTGCATGTTTCGCCGCTCGGCGATCGATTCCCATTGCGGGCGCGGTTCCGGTGAACGTTCCTTACTTACCGCTGAAGGGATGTTATTATTTGTTTAGCTGACTTTCGGTATTATTGTCCGTGTTTTTGATTGTTTGCTAAACACTCCGGGTCCGGTGGTACCACGACGCCAACAACGAGGGTTAAATTTGAATGCGTGCTCCTGTGGTGAAGTGGCCTGCAGCCGTTACGGTCGACCATAACTGCCAGGCAAATAAGTGTCCTACTCGGTGTGCAGCTGCGAAATTTGTTTTACCAAATGAAGCGTTGAGTGATGTTGTGTACGTGAATTTGAGCGGATGACTTTATATTTCTGCCGGTACGCGTTGGAATGAGCACGATGGGAGTTTCCATTGGAATGAAAAAGGTTGAACAAAACGAGTTGTGACGGTAGTGGCACGTTATGCGAGGTAAATGCGTTGACAGCAATTCAAAAGGTATGAAGAACAGTACGCTAAAACGCATATTGTTGATGCAAACAGTCATTCGTTTAATGGAGACGAGAAGTTGAAAATAGTTCTTTGTGATTTGCAGCTTTTTGTTTTAGCGTGAGCTATTGAGAAATATCAACATTAGAAATGTAGTAAATAAAAGATTAAAATTATTGGGATAAATGTCAAACAAATTTACTGGAAATTAAAACCTTTGCCGAAGATAGAGATAAAACTACGAGGTACAAATGCTAAAAGCTAGACGATATTTTACGACATGAGACCAAGTTCACGAAGGGGAATGTAAAAAGAATTAAATGATCAAGTCTTTGCCACATGAAATCTGCATACTTGGCTTTATATTCTATATATTCTATACGCTATATTCTTGCATCTCGCTCCAACGTCGTCTCTAAGCTAAAAACCTTCGATTAGCTAAGGAATAAAAGAATATTACGGTTAGGATTTAGGAATCCTTGATGCTTAAATATTGCAATGCTCTAGATTAGCATCATGGTATCAGTTGAAGAAGCGCTTCGTACGAATGGCGGGCTGCTTGTTAGTTTATATGTCAAAACAACGAATTCTGATTTTGAAATGCATTCTCACAGGTGTCCCACGATTTTATAGATTATTCGCTGTAATGCTTGAGAAAACGCGTGCATGTATGCAAAGGTATTTGGTTGAAATAATGGAATGAATCTGCTATTAGATATCCTCGTGATACAAATTGATTTCCACGAACTAAAATCTCTTTATAAGCTTTAATTCAGTTACTAGAAACAGGCCAAGTATCGCTTGCCTACCATATGAATAACATTTTCGTTTTCCATCCGAAACAACGACATCGAATGAAAACCCCAAAAAAGGACCTTAGTCACTGTCGAAATTGATCGAGTATAGTTTGTGCTATCAACTGTTGATAATTATTCAATCATGCATAGGATTAAAAACATTATCAAAAATGCAAAACAGTTGCTCGGGCGGGGTAATTTTGGGCAATGTTTTTGTTGTTCTGTTCGCTCGCATATAACGCTAACCATGTACGACATAATTGGCCGATTTGCGAATAACATGCACCATCGTTAGGCGAGGGTACACAGGAATATTCATATCCATGCTCGCCGACCGTTTTCGGCTGTCGAGCCACTCGATCGAGTTGCGGTCGTAGCTTAGGCTCGGTTCGCATGCATTAGCATAGTAATATTTTCGATTAATCTCTTCCCCTTTAGATTTCAACGTTCCACCCCGATACACGATCGGGTCGATCGGTCCGAGCAGCATAATTTGTGGTGCGAAAATAATTAACAATTCAACCGCACCGGGCGGACTTAGTTGACGGAGGAGAAGTTAGAAACAAATCGGCGTTTAATCGTTGGCCCAGTGTGGCCCGCAGGGCGCTCTCCATCACAAGGAGAAACTGGCCCCAAAATCCGGTGGATGTTCGTCGTTCCGTAATTTCATTTCGGCCCAGCTCTGACCCTGTCTCTGGCCACCGTTAATGAAGCAAAATCAATTCTGCATCTGGTTCGCAGCGCAGCGCAACCGTGCGAGAACCGGTGAGGCGTCTTCATAATTGGGCTGCGCAATGCTCAAAACCGCCACACTAAATAAAGAAAGAAGCAAAAAAAAAGGCAAAGAAGAAAGACAACGGCAACCCTTCCGTCCTTTGAAGCCAATCGAATATGTTGCAATGCCAGCCCAACCATGGGGTACCATGGGGTTACAGGGTGGGGAGAGGGGTGGGTGTTCGAATTTGATTGAATATCCATTCGAACGGTGTACATGGTTTCGCGGCGTGTAGAAACTGTAGAAACTTATTAAATCCGGGCCCATCCCCCCATTGTCAAATTTTGCTCCTAATTTATGTGCAACCCAACGACGGACCCGGCAAACGGCAACGGTGCCATTGGTGGTTGTTTTCGGTTCGGCATAATTTTTTTCTGTTTCGGCGATAGTTTCTGTTTCTGTGGTTTTGGGTCGATTTTCCAACCCGGGGGTTGTTTCAGCTCCACCACAAAAACCCCATTCCCATCACCGATCGCCATCCACCAAAGCGAATGCATCGTCGGGCAATGATGCAAGACGGGCTTTGTTTTTATGTGTTTTTGGGTATCTCCACTGCGAAAACGATGTTTTGCACCGAAACACACGGAAACAACTTTATGCAGCGAACAAGTGAGCCGACGAGCATGTCGGCTAGCTCATCACCACATCGGGATGCACCGGGTATCGTCTAACGAGACTGAAAGAAGCGACCATTTGGGCAAGTCGCGGTGAAGCGCGATGAATCCTTTTTCTCTCTCTCTCTCTCTCTCTCTCTCTCTCTCTCGAGCGAACGAAAGCAATTATGTGCAAAATAAGCAACAGGATGCAACGAAACGCACATCAGAAACAAAACAATTTCGGAAGGAGAGCAATAAAACAAATCATAACACAACGTTGTACCTTGAGCGAAACATCGCGCCTAATCGCTTTCGGCGAGTGATTTAGCGTGAACATGGGATCTGGTACGGTTTTGCAATCAATACTGCTTTGGTGCTTGATGTTTCTCGTATAAATATTAAAATTGTTTGTTTCTTTGGCCTGAGAGCTTTGAAAGTTCTTTAAATTTATAAAACAATATAAAGTAGTGTGTTTTAGTGAAATCCATGAATATAAAGAAATCTATATAAAGGATGATAAATCTTTAGCAGACTCCAGACATTCCACTGCCTTAACTATTCACCGTGTAGAGCATGATGGAGGCACAAGTTTTGAATGACAACCAAACATAAATCTTGTCCATTCCTTTCATCCTTTCGCACAAATCGAAGACGCAAGTTGATTGCTAGCGATCGCGTTCTTATTTCGCGACAAACCAACAACCGACACAACGGAACGAGTCAAAATAGTGCATCGAGAATGATTGCAAACGAGCAGTCGAGCAAAAAAAAAAGACTGACGAAGGGAGATGGACAGAGAAACTTCTGGAGCACTACACAAAAAAAAAAACCGCTTCACAAGCTCCCCAACACTCTGTAGACGAGCCCAACGCTGAAATGCGAAAATGTGCTCGACGTGCCAAAACAAAAGCCAATCCTCGTCAGCATCCTGCAGCGGAACTTGCTGGATGCCATTCCTTCCCGCCAATGCGCGCTAATTCGCAAATCTTCACGATCAAAACACCGACTCCACCGTGTGTGTGCTCATCCTGTGGACCGTGGCCGTGGTTTTGTCGTCAGCCGGTAGGCGAAGAATAATACACAACCGTCAGACCACCGGATGGACGGCAGCACCGATTTCTCAGCCGATTGGTTTACCCGTGTGGACCCGAAAGCTGCTCCGGTTTGTGCGAGCGAGCATAAAACTTCACATTTTATACCCGGCTTCAAACGAATCGATTATAATTGGATTTCTTTCCCTTTGTGCACGATACGTTCGGACGGTTCGGCGAGACATTGGGGTTCTCGCGTGTTCTCGCCGATAATCACGCTGCCGCTTGTGATTCTTGGTTGCACAAACGGCAAACGGCCAACTGGTGCGAAACGGATGCGAAACGTTAAGTGGCCGTGTAAAGTATACACTTTGAGACGCAAAGTAATGGATTTGTTAGATAATGATGTTGTTATCAGGAGCGGGATTTGGACCTATTGCACGCGAATCGCGTAATTGAAGAGCGATCAAGTTAAAGACCTCAAGAGTGGATAGCATTTGCTTATTGTATTTTAAATTAAATAAACTAATATTTTGAAAGCTGTTAAGGTTGTTGCTTTCGCAATATTTAATTTAAATTCGAAAGAGCAAGGAGTTTGTCGCGCTGTGGTTTCCAACACATCATTAGCATTAGATCGAACCGAAGATACCTTTCGGTTGACGAAAACATGCGCAAGAGTTCGGGAGACAGAATCGCAAAATACATCAAACAAAAAGCCTTTCGCGAAACGAAACACTGAAGGGAACAAGAGCATTCACCAAGCACCAAGCGAATGCCTCCGGCAAGAATGTGAGAAGCTGGGTACGGCAAATAAAGCAAACAAAACCACCAGCATCATCGCCCATTTCCCGTTTCCCCGTTAGCACGGCAAAGTGAGATGAAAATCGCGAGCATATGTTTATATTATGCTGGCTGGCAATAGTAATCGCCTGGCAAGCGGAAGCTGTCTGGCTTTGCCCCCGATCACGATACATACGTCTTGGTGCATTGTTTTTGGTTTCCTTCTGCCAGGATCGGTTCGGTTGATTACGGGCGGGACGTGACGCAAGCGAAAGAAGAGTACGGAAGAATGCATAAGAAATGCAAAAAAGGCGCACAACATCGCATCAATCCAATCGGTTGCAGCTAGTAGAAGTGGACGGAATCCACCGGCACATCATCGTCGGGTTCGCCGAAATGTCGTCGTTTCGTCATGTTCGGCATGATTATGTGGACCGACCGTTATCTGCTGCTCGCGGGACGTTTTGCTTGATGTGGCAGTTGATACTTGGACGATTACGATGGTTGAGCATCGATGGCAAACGATCGCTGGAAATGGTGTAATGAAATGGATCTGCAAAATCAACCAATCGGGTGAAATGCGCAAGTTGCTGACGGTGGCAGAATAATTTTGGCGGCCACATAGCTTGACTCGAGTGAGTTTGGAATTGTTTACTGCACTTATTCTCAAGATTCCACTTGAAGCACTTTAATAAGGAAAAGTAAAATTAATCCATTCAAGCAAACGTAATTCTTATTTAAGTTCTTCAATGGGCTTTTCTTTCTATGAAGATTCAAAGTTGTTCATAGTACTTTTGTTTAACTTTTCTCTTTTTTGAGTATTTGCTGTAGGTTTTCTATAGAGAAGTTTTTCTCGCTTCGATCTGAGCTTTGTTTTATCATTTAAACGCAATCTTTAGCAATTCTTTACTAAAACTCAAACGTTTCGATAGGTTTTGTTTGTCTTTTGGTCCTGTTTGGAAACACATTATGTGTGGTCTAAGGTGAAATAAGCAACATCTACTCACCACAAACTTCGGCAATGTGAGCTACCATTCTCCAATGGGTGCTAAACAATGATAGAGTATTGCCAGAAGCAAATACGCAATTTCTGAACTGTTACTTGTGTGTTTTCGCTAAACCAGCAAACTAAAGTTCATCGATGCAACCGACGAATGCGCAACTTTCGTAGGATGGAAGGCGCTAAAGTGTATAACGCGCTCGGTGTATATAGTGGAACGAAAAAATTGAAAAAGTTTTGCACTAAATTTTTGTGCAAGTGTGTGTGTGTGTATTGGTCAATGTTTTTTTTGTAGGGGAGCTTTTTTTTCGATATTCGATTCGATGTATCATCGTAGGAATGCATTCCATATCCCCACTAGCTGCTCGTGTACCGGAAGCAAAGTCAATCCTGCAGCATAAAGTTACCGGGAGTGGCAGGAAATGTGGAACCATCTGGCCTGCTGTTTCAAGGATTGTACACCCGAATGGAGGACGAGAAATTCCCAAACCCAGATCCAAAAGGAACTCCTTCGTCGAGGGTCGATTAAAATATTGTGCTCGCGGGCACGTAAACCGGGGAAACTGTGCTGGTTTGTACTTGCTTGTTTTTTTTTTTACCACGCGAACGCGAAGCCGGAACACTGGCAGTGTGTCGGTCGATGGAAGCTAAATTAAACCCAAAACACGTGGGTCCGCCGAGAGAGTGCGAGAGACTGGGAAAAATAGCCACAAAAAAAGAAGAAACCATCCTTCAGGAATTTGCTTGGAAGGAAGCAAAAAAAAACAAAGCGAAACCCACCCGATCCTGAAACTCCTGTTTTGTGTGTGTGTGTGTGTGAAGTGGAGTCGAGTTTGGCAGCAGCTGGAACCGTGAACCCTTTTCATTGACTGATGCAACAGCGGCGCAAATACACTCGCACACAACACACGGGATGCAGTTCCCTTTGCCGTTGGTCGGTTTCGGCGCGCTCAAGATGCAGCCTGCAACCCACGTTTCTTCCTACTGTCCGACCACAATCCTCAACCTTATCATCCTGCATCTGTAACGGAGCAAAGTTTCATTATTTATTTTCTTTGATTTTACTGTTTCGCGTACTTCGATGCACAAAACCAAAGGGAGGCGCGCGTAAAGGGTTTGCTGGTTGGGTGAAGGGCGTTGCATTCGGAAGGTATAATTTTCGTGGTACCGGTGGATGGCTGTGTGTGTGTGTCTGTGCTTCGGTATTTACCCTCGAGCGACCGGAG